>JABUQX010126220.1:0-38288 GCA_015478945.1 Trachelipus rathkii
TTATTGTATTTATTATTATTGTTATGGTTATTATTATTTTTGGACTTTCAATTATATAAAATATATTTGGGGCTCAAAAGGACACAACACTGTGTTGCAATTAGTAAACACCATTTACATATTAGGAAATAATGGTTATTACAATTAACGTTGATTATTTAACTTGCTAAAACTATTTAAAAGATAATATAAAAATTATTTATTCACCTTGTTGTTTAATGACTGGATTTATCTTCTATGATGTTGAATAAACATTTTTGAATTTTTGAAATTGAATTAATTAATTTCGCTATCAATACGTGACATAAAACAATATTTAATCACTTTAAAAAAAATGAATCATAAATTTCACTTAAAGAAGACGAGAGACGTTAAAACAGAAAATAAAAAAAAAAAAAAAAGAAATAATCATAAACAATAAATTTCGTAATTAAAAAATCTAGGATAAATTAATCTATAAATTTAAATCTAAAGATATAATTTATATTATGTATTTATTATTATTATTTTTATTTTTTGAAGTAGGATAAATTGTTTAACTTAATTTATTTGTGATTTTAATATTAGATGTTCAGAGGTTTAATTAATTAGGAGGATTTATTTCCTTACTTGATGTGGCCAACGGTTTATATATATATCGTATATATAGTATATATTATATATATATATAATTACTATATATATATATATATATTATATAGTATATTATATATATAGAATATATACTATATATAGTATATATATATAATATATATAGTATATATTAATATTAACTTATATATTAATATAGATATATAATAATATATATATTATATAATATATATATATATATATATATATAATATATATATATATAATATATATATATATATAGAGAGAGAGAGAGAGAGAGAGAGAGAGAGAGAGAGAGAGATTCTGAGGTATGAAGGAGACTGTAATTTAAAAGGCAGCTTTCCTGTGGCGAATAACACACGGAGTGGCGAGGACGACGACTTCAGTTCTCGATTACGCCGAAAGGGACTCGAATTTTGCCGTTTCGATCCACAGGTGGCTAATTACCTGTGTTTCCTCACAAGAAAGAAGTGGTCATTCCAAAGGAAATCAAAAAAATAGGACCATTTTGCAGTACCAAAGTGGAAAAAAACCCTTTCCAGGCTATATGGGGGGGGTTCTATTCTGCAGAAGATTTAGAGAGATAAAAGAAGATACAGAGACAAAATAGTTATTAGTGGGATCTAGAGATGGAAAGATTTTAACAGAATTACTAGAACGATTTGAAGGTAAGGAAAGATCTATAGAACGCTGTGTTTATTAATAGACGATCAGAAATAGGAGTAGAATTTTACTAATGATAATTTTAGAAATGATATTAAAGCCTAGATCCTCCTTACCTTAAGTATATTATATTATTATCGTTGTAGGAAAACTTCATGAAATTCTACTAAGAAGACAACTTAAACACTTAAAAGTTTATAAAATTATGAAATAAAATGTTTAAAAATGAAAAATTATTTATTTGCTAAATGTAACTGACAAAATGATATACCTAATGTTGCCTAAGCTTCAATATTCGTACCGAATATAAAATTCACAGAATTTTGCAGAGAAGAAACCTCAAATACTGCCCTATTTTGTATTGGATTTGAAATTATGATATAAATATGTTTTAAAAGCAAAATTTCATTTAACATTTGTTTCCTGAATGTGCCGATAAAATGATATACTTAAGGCTGCCAGGCTTTTAAAATTAATCCTGAATGTAAAATTAGTTGAATTCTATTAAGACGACATCTCAAACACCAGTTTATTTAATATGGGATTTGAAATTACAAAATAAAATTGCCTAAAATGAAAATATATATTTTAAAAAATCTTTTCTGGAATGCATCCTAAAACATAAGATTTAATCTTGAATGTAAAATTCGTAGAATCTTACTGCGAAGACACTTGCTTATTTAACATAGAATTTAACGTTTTGGCATAAAAATGTTTAAAATTAATTTAAAAAGTTTGTTTCCTTAATGTAACCGATAACAAGGTGTACCTAAGAGGACCTAGGCTTTAATATTATAACTGATAGTAAAATTTGTAAAACTCTACTGAGAAGACACCTCAGACACTTGCTTATTTAAAAAGAATACGACATTTTAAACAAAAATGTTTGAAAATTAAAATTTATTTCAGAAAATTTGCTTCTGTACTGTAATCAATATCCTGATATACCCTAGTCGTTAAAATTAATCTTGAGCATAAAATTCGTGAAATTCTACTGAAAAGACACTCAAACACTTGCTTATTAATATAAGAATCAAATTATGAAAAAAAAAAAAAAGTTTAAAAATTAAAATGTCTGAAATACGAGAGTGTCTTCTCAAAGAAGAGGTTGCAAGACTGGAAAATTCAGAAGAGCAATGTAAACTGTAGTAGCAATAACATAAGGAGAGGGATACAGCAGTTCGACAGTTATAAAGATTGGAGAATATTAATGGAGTAGGAGAGTAGCACGTCGACAAACTCTAGACTCACTTTATTAAGGAGAGCAATATGTTTGGGAACAACCTCAGCCCCATACCGTGAGCACAATCGGTAGAGCGACAGAGTCGCATGGCAAGGGCCCGGATTCGATTCCTATTCCGGATCCTAGGTAGAAATTACCTAGAGAAGTTCCCCTCCTCGAAAAGGGCTATGCCCGTTAGGTGTGAACTTTAAAAAAAAAATTGTGATTCGTACTCCATACATGGAAGCTGGCAAATAGGGTAATGAGAAAAAAGTTATGAAAGCTTCTAAGATCATTCAACTTCCTAGAAGCTTGTTAGAAAGGGCATAACGTGATCCTTCTAAAAAGATGGCTAGAAATTGAAAATATCAAGAATATTAAGAACAGAAAAAGGCTAGAGTGGTTTTTCAAAAAAGATATTATAGTTGTGTGAAAGATTATGTCAAATAGATAGATAAGGAAACTGGGTTATTAAAGCATTGAAAACAACCGTACTTCTCTTTAACAAAACTATTGGTTCAAGAAGATCAGAGATCTGTTGCTTCAAGGCTATCCTCTTATCATCATTTATTTGCTGTTAAATGAGTCGTCTTTTAAATAGGAAGGAGCAATGATGAGTGTAGATTTCAGCCTAAGAGCGAATATGAGACACATTAACAGATAGTTCATTGATGCAAAATAGAAAAAAGAGTTGAGGATATAACAGAATTCTGAGAAACACAACTATGGCTAGATTTAAAGAATAAATGATGGCAATCTATAATAGTAGCGATAGGGCGACTGGAAAGGAAGATACTAAAGCTTTGTGCTAGAGTTTATCCACAACACCACAACAGCAGCAATAGAACGAATAAAAAGGAACTCAAGAGAAGGTTATTAAGGGAAGAATAAGCACCGAAAGATGGAAGCTTTGAAATTAAAACATTGTGCCAGACTTTATCAAAAACCTATGATATGTTCAGTATCACACCAAAAGATTCAGCGAAATAAGGAATAGCAGAGACCAAAAGCCAGAGAGAAAGGAAAGAAAATCACCAGTCGAGCACTCCTTACATTATGCTAGACTTTTTCGAAAACCATTGATATGTTCTGAGCCACACATCGGAGATAATATTACAAGATTTAAGATATTTCCAAATGTTCTTATTAAGAATAGATTCGAAAACTTCAGAAAGAGAAGAAGCTAAAGCGACAGGACTGCTGTTTGCATTGTTGATGGTGGTCCCCTTTCTCCTACACAGGCTGGTTGAATACACTCTTCCAGCATTGGGGAAGGTTGAAATTGATGGGTAAGACTCTACCAGAGCAAGGAGGCAAGCTCAGGGGTACAAGTTTTAAGGACAACCGGAGGGATACTTTCAGAAATGTCCCGCCTTTTTAGTGTTAAAATTAGAGAGTGTAGAATAATATTTTAATTAGTTGGAGGGAGGTGGAGAGGAGGAATATCTCTGGAATAGTGTAGAGGTGAACTTAAAGGTATATGTTTGAGCAAGCAGTTTAACTTTAGTAGAAGCTAAGACAACAATATTACCGTCAAATATACAAGAGGAGAGAGAGAGAGAGAGTGAGAGAGAAAGTTGTAGAACGAGAGAGAGAGGAGAGAGAGGAGAGAGAGGAGGAGAGAGAGAGAGAGAGAGAGAGAGAGAGAAGAGAGAGAGAGAGAGAGAGAGAGAGAGAGAGAGAGAGAGAGAGAGAGAGGAGAAGAGGAAAGATGAAGTTGACATATTAAAACAGATAACATTTTAAAACAGATGAAACCTATTCTTTTCGCAAAAAATTAATCCTTTTTGGCAATATTTAAATATTTGGACATTGATACATTTATCTTCAAAGTCTACGCAGTAAGGTTAGACTTCGAATGAAAAACATCCAGGACTTTACCCGGGTAAAGGGGGTATTTCAAACACCTTCTAGGAATCTGGGAACCCCCGTTTCAGATAGTTTAGTTTTTATTCCCATCAAGGATCATAATTAAGTTAATATAATATTAAAATTAACAGTGATAGTGATAATAATTAATGATAATATGTTATTTATAATAGTGTTAGTGTTAGTGAAGGTAGTTAAAATATATCAACGTTAATAATAATGACAAATTGGAGGATATGATGTTGATCACTGCTTGGTGTGTGACATATTTAAATGTAAGATATTTTTTATGTATTGTGTATATTATATATAGTATATATATATATATATATATATATATAGTATATATATATATATATATATTTAATAATATATATATACTATATATATATATATATATAGATATTATGATATAATATATATATTATATATATATATAGTATAATATATTATTATAATTATATAATAAATATATCATATTTTTTTCTTTGGTATTTTATTAATTTATTATATTAAAGTATTGTTAGAGGGTCCCAGGTTTTCAACTGGTCGGGCGGGAGAATCTGAGCTATTCTTTCCTTGGGGCCTTGGACTTCATTCCTTGCTCGACTTTAATTGATACGCCCCTCCTAGATTGGGCCCTGCCCGTGAGTGGTGGGTGTTATCTGTAATTCTTTAAATAAATCAAAATCTATAATACAATAAACTATATTGAGGAATACAAAGAGATATATAATATATATACTATATATATAATAGATATATATTTATTTTTTGTCATCAATGAAATAGTTGAAGTATTTCCTGAAATACAGTCTTGAACATTGGCTAACAGTTTGAAACTTCACTTAAAAAAAGTTAAAAGCGATCAATACATTTTATTATTTTTTTTAAAATATACAAGAAAAATAAGAATTAAATTTACAGAATACTGTATGTATGTATGAATGTATGTATGTTTTTAAGATAGGATGTTGGATTATTATGTATGTTTTTGTGCGATTTAGTAGTGTATGTTATAACCATGTAGTATTTACATAACATATGTATGTATGTATGGTATGTATGTATGTATGTATGTATGTATGTATGTATGTATGTATGTATGTATGTTGGAATTTGTAGCTCCACTTACGTAAGATAAATTTGAGATCATCTAAATGAATGAGAAACGATTTTTTTTTTTTTTTTTTTTTTTTGTTTTTTTTTTTTTTTTCATTTTTTTTTTTCATTTTGATGATTTTGATTTTGAATAACATTGCTGCAAATTGTTGAATGCCGCTTTCAATTCCAAAAAGCTATAATGAGATTTACAAAAATACTTTAAGAATTAAAGCAAAATTATGAATTATTAATAATTAAAAATTAATAATTAATATTAATAAATTAATGGTTTTACTATTTTCTCTCATTAGGCAAGATTGGAAGGTTATTGATCGTAAAAAATATAAAGCAATGAAATGTTTTTAAAAAAATACATTCATATATCTAGAACTTCAGTTCTGCACATTTTTGGGCTACTTCTTTTTTTTTTTGCTACTTTTGATTTTATTTCTCTCTCTCTCTCTCTCTCTCTCTCTCTCTCTCTCTCTCTCTCTCGTCTTCTCCTACTCTCTTCTCTCTCTCTCCGCTTCTCTCTCTCTCTCTCTCTCTCTCTCTCTCTCACTCACTCTTTTTATATTACTCTCTTTCTTCCAATTTTTCTTTTTTCTTCAAAATTTCCATGCTGTATTTTTATTTTTGTTTTTTGTTTGTATATTATTCTCATTTTCTTCACCGTATTTTGCGTCTCTCCGCCTCGTAGCACAGTAAAAAAAATAAATATCATTTACTCGTCCCTTTGAATACTTTCTTCTTTAATTAATTAAACAAATTGAGAGTCTTAACAAAGGATTCTCTTTTACTTCATTTTCCCCCAAATTAATTTTTTTATTTTTTTTTATTTTTTTTTATTTTTTAAAGGCGAGGTTGTTTCTTCCTTATTAAATTAGAAAGAAAATTTTTCTAAGAAGAACGATTCATCCTTAGTAGCTAATATCTATCTATCTATCTATCTATCTTCTATCATACATCTATCTTCATCTATCTTCATATCTATCTAAATCTATCTATCATCATCATATACTAAATCTATCTAAACCTATCATCATCTATATATCACTTACTCCCATTCTCATACAAGCATAAAAATATCTATTCAATCGTAAGAATAAAACCCCAATGAAATTAGCAGCTACTTATTGAACCCTTTTGTTATATATATATGAATATATATATAATATATATATATATATATATATAAATATATATATAGATATATATATATATATTATATATATATATATATAAATATATAGATAATATATATAGTATATATAATATTATATTATATATAGATATAGTATATATAATATATATAGAGAGAGAGAGCAAGAGAGAGAGGCCGCTCCTAGCCTCAGTGGTAGAGCACTCGCTAGCAAGCGAGGGGGCCAGGTTCAGACTGGTCGGAAGCGAGAAATGTGAGCCTATCTCTATTAACTCAGCTTCGTCCCACTCAGGACGCTTAATGAGGATACATTTGGGGTCCGTGTGCTTTGCTAAAATGGGAATTAATCGCGGCGTTCCCGCGATAGCGGCCTGGCCAGCCAGCCGGATTCGTAACCGTTAAGGCCCTTGGTTCCAAGGACCTTTCTTGAAGGGTCCCACTGACAGGAAGAAAGTCCTTACTGGGGGTAGATGATTAATTTTTTTTAATATATATATATATTATATTATATAATATAGCTATAATGTAATGTAGTAGTAGAGTGATGTTATATATATAACTCATATATTATATATATATATATATATATATATATATATAATATCTTATATATATATAGACTCGACCATATAAAAAAGCCGGGTGAAACCACAGCCCCCCCAGATATGAGAACAGTACTCCATACAAGAGGGCGGATGAGCCCTTGTATAGCTGGAGCGCGAAACTGTAGAAAGAGGAAAAAAAAGTCTCGCAGCTTAAACAGAACGTCCAGTTTCTTTGAGGCCGCTCTAGAACCCGTTGTGATGTGAGGTTTCCAATACATTTTTGTGTTTATGTTTAGGCCAAGGATGTTTATCATGGCAACAGAGAGACAGAGACGAGAGAACCGTAGAGATAGGAAAGTTAGAAGGGTTCTTAGAGGGGAGAGGGAGATTTGTAGAAGTGAGTTTTTTAAAGAATTGATATGAATAACTGGTGGAAACCCCCACCGGAGAAATTCTATTCCAGAGTCAGCGAGAAAGAATCGGAAAGGAATTAGACGAGAGCGCAATTCTAGAAGTAAACAGGAGAAGGCAAATTGAAATGAGTGTGAAGAATGAAGGGTTCGAGTCATCGGCAGATGAGTGAATAGATTAGATGTGCAGGTGAGAAGAGCATAATGAAAAGTTAAGAAATAAAGTAGAAGATAAGAGCAGAACCCTGAGGAACACCACTATTGACAGAAAAGGAAGAAGAAGTCGCCCGATCAACAACAGCCGATATTGAGCGATTTGGAAGAAAACTAGACATAGTAAGCAAAGAGAAAAAGGAGGAACCCAAAGGAGAGGAGCTTGGAGAGCAGTTGACGCGTGCCATACCCGGTCAAAGCTTTGGATATGTCTAAGCGCCACACGCAAGGCTCCCCGTAGATTTCCTAAGGGCGGGGAAAACCTATAAATCAGTAAATAGGAAAGTAGTTATCCCAGTAGACCTGGAGCGCCGAAAGCCATACTGGCGAGTGCGGAAAGAAGTGAATGGAGATTCCAGATATCTAAAAAATTGCAGAGTGAGAAGAGTTTCAAAGATCTTAGAAGAATACAAATAGAGCTATAAAGCGAAGTTGGAAGGAGCAGAAGCGGCTCCCTTTGGCGGAATAGCCTAGAACATGTGCGTGTTTCAAACACTGAGGAAAGTGTTAGTATTAAGTAGACATAGAGAATAAGTTGAACGAGGGCGCGGGGATAGCACGGAAGCACACTCCCTCAAAACCGGGGAGGAAATGCCATCCGGCCACCCGCCTTCCTAACGTTCGTAATTCAGGAGCCCATTCAACCCGATCAAATGTGAAATCAAAGGTAGAAACAAGCGACACCTGAGAGGAGAAGGAGGAGGATGAGGAATGCCAGAATCGTCCACGTTTGAGTAGAGGAAAAATAGGAGCCGAAGAGCATGTTGCCCCTTTCAGTGGGAGAATTAGCAACAGTACCATCAGATCGAATAAGAGGAGTAAAGACAATTTACAGAAGTTGTTAGAGATCTTTTTGGCAAGAGGCAGAAAGATTTGTCAGTAGGAGAACCAAGGAGGTAGCGCAAACTTTCGTTGATGAAAGCCCGCTGTTGCTCGCGAAGAAGCTATCCCTGCAAAGATTTTCAGCCTGAATGGAAAATTAGCAAGAGTTGATAGGAGAACGAGAAAGTTTTTGCCACTCCCGATACGCACTGGTCTCTGGCCTGAATGGCCAGAGAACAAGCACGCTAGGTTCAAACCGATGGATTATGAGCGAGAGAGAAAGATTTAGGGCGAAGAAGGAATGAACCTGCTTATCCGTTTGGACGATTACAGCTCCCAACCTTATCGGCAGAAGTCGAAGTGTCACTACCAGAACAAAGCAGTCATTCCAATTATTATTTGGCGTAGAAGCAACGCAAGGCCCCCAAACAATCGGCCCTATCAAAGTGCCAGAAAAAGAAACGCGTAGGGCAGGATGGGAGCTGTGTTGGAAGAGAAAAGTATTAAAAGTTAGAGATATAGGTTGATGGTCAGATTCCAATAAGAGCGAATGGTGGTGTATTATAGAGAGAAGGACTAGTGGCGAAACATAGGTCAATTCAAGAATTGGTTTGGACAATCCGGAATGTGTGTGGGTTCTTTTAATTGTTGCTCCAGATCGTTGAGAATGCTAAACATGAGATCGGCCTCCTCGCCCACCTAAAATCAGTAAAGGAAGTGACCCAACCATCTCAAGTGTTTGTACATTGAGAATCCCCAAATAGAGGACCTCAGCATTATGAGAAGATATTACAGTCTCGTGACGAGTAGTAAGATATTCAAAAAAAAGCGTGAAAATCTTTCTGCTATACGGGTTGCATGGGCTCCTGAAATCTACGAACGTAAGGAAGGCGGGTGGCCGCGTGAGATGCATTCCTTATTCGGCCGAGTTTTGAGGTACTCAGTGTGCTACCGTGCTATCCCCACCCCTCGTTTAACTATATTCTTTATGCTCTTAATACTGAACACTTTCCCTCAGTGTTAGGAAAGCACGCACATAGTCCAAACTTATTTCCGAAAAAAAGGGGAGCCGCCTCTGATCCTTCCTAACTAAGTCGCCCTATAGCTGCTCACTTGTTTATATCTATCTAAGATTCTTTGAAAACCCTTCTCAACTCTCCTTTCTTAGATCATCTGGAATCTCATTCACTTCTTTCCGATCGCCAGTACGGCTTTCGCGAGCCCTCGTGTAGGTCCTACTGGCCGATATACTTTCCATGTAACTTGATTATGAGGTTTTCCGCCCGTAGGAACCCAATACGGGGAGACTTGCGTGGTTGGCGCTTACATATCCAAAGCTCTTGACCGGGTTATTGGCACGCGTCACTGCTCTCCAAGCTAACTCCTTTGGTTCCTTCCTTTCTCTTTGCTTAGCTTATTTATGTCTAGATTTCTCTCAAATGCCTCAATATCGGCTGTTGTTGATGGGGCGACTTCTGTCTACCTTTTCTGTCAATAGTGGCTGTTCCTCAGGGTTTCGTCTTATCTACTACTTTATTCTACCTTTTCATTAATGATCTTTCTCACCTTGACATCTAACTCTATTCACTCATATGCGATGACTCGACCCTTCATCTGTCAACTCATTTCAATTCTGACTCCTTCTTTTACTCTAGAATTCTCTCGTTCTTAATCTTTCGATTTTTTTTTTCGCTGTATCTGAGATAGAAGTTTCCGGTTAGGTCGTCTGAACCAAGTTGAAATTCAATCGTTAAAAACTCACACTTACTGAAATCACCCCGCTCTAAGACACCTCTAACCTTCCGTATCTCTTTCGATGGTTCTCTCCTCTCTCCTGTTAACAATTAAAGACATGCCTTGGCCTTAACACAAAAACAAAAAAAATGTCTCTGGAAACCTCTACATTCACACGGTTGCTAGGGCAGCCTCAAAGGAAACTGGGAGTTCTGTTTAGACTGCCGAGACTTTTCTCTTCCCAGTTCTTCCAGCTATACAAGGGCCTCATCCGCCCTTTTATGGAGTACTGCTCTCATATCTGGGGGGGGGCTCTGCGTTTCACCCGGCTTTTGGATAGGGTCGAGTCAAGAGGCCAAAGCTTATAAACTGTTCTGCCTGTGCTTTATCTCTACCCTCTATCTTTGCCGCGCAATGTTGGTGCTTTATCTCTTTTCTATAGTACCGCTGCGGCGGTGCTCGAGGAGCTTATCCACTCCCGTACCTCACCTTGGTACGTCGCCCTCGTAGCACGAGGTGCCTTGCTCTCACATGAGTTTTGTGTGGATCTTGGTAACACCAGGCTAGTTTGCTGCGGTGCTTCCTCCTTTTCTTGCCACATCTGTTCTGTGGAATTCTCTTCCATCTCTCGTTTCCTGCCTGAGTATCTCCCTCACTTTAAAGCCTGGATCTGTGCTCATCTGCGTAAATTTGCGTTAATTTGTTGACTTATGAGGCGTGCAACACCCACTCTCTGAATAGGGCTTCTGCCCGTGAGTGCGTGTGAGCAAATGATATGATATGATATATATGATATGATATATATATATAATATATAGAAGGTATAATATATATTATATATCATATATATTATATATATATATAATATATAATATATATATAAAATAATAATAATAATAAAAATAATAATAATAATAATAATAATAACTTAATAATAATATAATGAATAATAATAATAATAATAATAATTAATAATATAATAATGATTAATGAAATATAATGATTAAATGATAATGATAATGAGTAATGATAATAAATAGAATAAATAATAAATAATAATAATAATATAATAATTATAATTAATATAATTAAATAATAATAATAATAATAATAATAATAATAATAATAATAATAATAATAATAATAATAATAATAATAATAATAATAATAATAATAATAATAATAATAATAATAATAATAATATTAATAATATTCCGTTCAGTTATATATATTTTAACTCGTTCATCAAAGCAACAACAGTACATGTGCAGGCTCTGGAATGTGGTCAAACCTATTATATCCCAATTCCAAAAGTTTAATAGTATAATTGCAGATGAAAAAGCCACTTCTAGAATGCAAATTCCAAACTACGAGAGTGTAAACAGCAAGTGCCAAAAGCAAAGAATATAAAATAGGAATAAAAATTCCCTTTAATTTTGATGTTGCATTAATGGTAAAATATTTTCATAGGAATTCTACTGTCGAAAATTCAAATAGATTTTGGATCTTTTAGATCTACTGCCTCTCTCTCTCTCTCTCTCTCTCTCTCTCTCTCTCTCTCTCTCTCTCTCTCTCTACTCTCTCTCTCTCTCTCTCTCTGTGTCTACTATATACTAATATATATATATATATATATATATATATATAATATATAATATATATAATATATATACATACTATATATATATATATAATATATATATATATATATACATACATATAATAAATATATATCTATATATAACATTAAAATATATATTAAAACCAATATATATATTATAATATATATATAATATATTTAATATATATAATATAGATATATAGGTATATAGTACAAATATCGATAATCAAGTAATAAATACATAGATATAAATATATAATATATAGGTTTATATATATATATATATATATATATTATATATATATATATATATATATATCTATATATTTATTTTTATAATTTGTCAATAAATTACTGTTTCGTTTTTTTTTTCTCGTTATATATATATATTTTACAACTATTAAATAAATAAAATTAACTATTTCTCTGACAGCTCTGTAAAGAGTGTTTCAAAACAAATACACAAACTTCTTGAGTGTATTTCAATTTCGTCCCGCAATTATAAGTTCTTTCATACATGTTTAGATGGATGTATTTGCTTATATATATTGAGATGCATATTTCTGAGAGTATGTTGTGGTATTTTAGTATATTCATTATTTTCTGTATTCATTTTTATTTATTGTATAACACCAAACAAGTTTCTCTCTCTCTCTCTCTCTCTCTCTCTCTCTCTCTCTCTCTCTCTCTCTCTCTCTCTCTCTCTTTATCTTTGTAGTTCTACTACTATTTAATATTGAGCCTGAATGAGGAAAAATTTTTATGATGCAAGAAGATAAAGAAAGAGTGAGAGGGAAGAAGAAAGAGATAGATAGAAAAAATGAGAGAGAGAGAGAGAGAGTGAGAGAGAGAGAGAGAGAGAGAGAGAGAGAGAGAGAGAGAGAGAGAGAGAGAGAGAGAGAGAGAGAGAGAGAGAGAGAGAGAGAGAGAGGCCAATTTTTGTATCAAAGCTTTATGTAATCCTTTTGGCTCTTTTCTTCTTGATTTACAATACTGTTATGGCGTTTTTGCTATTATAAATATTTTGTTATGAAAAGGCCAGAAGGCCTACATGTAATGTACCAGAATTGGGGGAAATTTACTTTCCGTGTCCAGATCAATGAAGAAATGACCAGAAATTGGGTTTTTATAAAGTGCAAAAGTCAAAGGAATTGAGAAATGGAAAAACTAGTGCTAGTACTTTACCAATTGGGTACATTTAAGAACGAGCACAGCGTTAAGTCTTTGGTCAAAGTTTTGACATATAATGAATACAACTGTGTGGAAAGACAAGTTAAACTTGCTCTCCTCACAGAAGGAAGCATGCAACAAGAGGAGTGAGAATAAGTAATAACGATAGTATACGATGAGTGATGTAAATGTTCACCTATCTGAGAGAGACTGAAGAGACGAAAATAAAACTAAAAACCTTAGACTCCATCTTTTCAATATTAGGACTATGGATACTCCAGAAGTGTGATGAAAATATCAAGGAGAGCAGTATTGGTGGAACTACCCCACATGTGTGATGCATACTCCACGCAAGTAGGAACGACGCATCAATGTAGAGAAAGCAAATGAGGTGGTTTTAAAAGTTCTGAAAGCGCATCGGAAGATCCAACCTTTTAGAAGCTTGAAGAGAAAGAAACAACAAAGATATTTAAGAGCGAGTTAAAGTTTAATTTGTGTATTTCCGAAGATTTTGTAGTAGTGTTGAAGATTATTACGTCGAGTGGTAGGATGAGAAACCTGAACGAAAAGGAAATCCGAATGGTATTTGCAGAGAATAGCGAAAGAGAAAAGTTTAGAAATGCAACCTTTGGGCCAAGGATTATCAAAATCTTTCAAAATCTTTCAAAATCTTCAAAATCTTTCAAAATCTTTCAAAATCTCCAGCTCCACAGCTAAAATGGAGAGCGAAGAGGATTAAGGATCAGAAAGAAGGGAATAAAGATGGCCAGTTCCCTACGAAACAATAATAATGGCTATTAGATATAAGATTAGAAAAATTAAAAAGTTTTCAAATCTTTCTTCTTATAACCTCTTAAATATAGATTTGAAAACTCTGAAGGAAGAGGGGTTAATTAAAGCACTAGAATGTTTGTTACATGGTTGAAAGTGATATTCATTTTTCAGCACAGATTGAATGATAGCACGATTCTAACAGGAAAAATGAGTTTGAAGGTGATAAGCGGAAACAAAATGCAGTAGTTTACCAAGCCAGGGTATACAAACTCAGAAAAATCAAGATCAAGAATCAAAGGATAAATATCGTCAGAAATATATTTTTTTTTTACAGTTGTCACCACCACTCACGGGCAGAGCCCTATTCAAGAGAGGGGGTGTTGCACGCCTCAAAAGTCAAAAACCTAAAGAATTACGGCAGATGAGCATATTACGCAGGGCTTTGAAGGTGGGGATGATAAAGTGCGGACAGGAAAACACAGGATAGATGGAAGAGAATCCTAGAACAAATGTGGCAGAAAGAAGGCTGGAGAGGCACCGCAGCGAAACTAGCCTGGAGTTACCATACATCAACACAAACTTCAGTGCAGGACCACAACAACCCCTAGCTATCTTACGAGAGGGCGACGAAAGGTGAGGGTACGCAAGTGATAAGTCTCCCTCGTGTGGAGCAGCACCTGCGCCTGCCTGATGCAATAGCCGGTAAAGCCTATAGAAAAAAAAAGATAAAGCACCAACATCTGGCGCTCGCAGAAGACAGAGGGGCTACAGCGAGGTGGGGAACTGGAATAAGTGCAAGAAACAGTAATTAAGCCTTTGGCCTTTGACTCGACCCTATCCAAAAGCTGAGGTGAACCAGAGCCCCCCCCCCCAGATAGGTGCATAGGCAGTACTCCATAGCAAGGACCAAGTGAACATGTAATACAGTGAAGACTGAGAGAGGAAAAAAAATCTATCAGTCTAAACAGAACTCCCAGTTTACTTGAGGCCGCACTAGCGCACCGTTGTGATGTGACGATTGTCCAAGCACACTTTTTCCTTGTTATATGTTAAGGCCAAGGAGTGTTATATATTGTTAACAGGAGAGAGACGAGAAGAACCGTCGAACATGAGATAGGAAATTAGAAGGTGTTCTAGAGAGGGAGATTTGTAGAAGTTGAGTTTTTAAAGAATTGAATTTCACAAGGTTTAGACGACCCCACCCGGAAATTCTATCCAGATCAGCAAGAATAGAATCGGAAAGATTAAGACGCGAGGCAATTCTAGAAGTAAAAGAAGGAGCAGAATTGAAATGAGTTGAAGAATGAAAGGTCGAGTCATCCGGCATATGAGTGAATAGAGTTAATGCAGCAGGTGAGAAGATCATTATATTGAAAAGTAGAATAAAGTAGGGAGGAGCGAGATAGACAGAACCCTGAGGAACACCACTATTAACAGAAAAAGAAGAAGAAGTCGCCCCATCAACAACAGCCGATAGATATTGAGATTCGTGAAAAGAAAACTAGACATGAATTTAGCCAAAGAGAAGGAGGAAACCCAAGGAGGGGAGCTTGGAAGAGCAGTGACGCGTGCTAATACCCCGCGTCAAACAGTGGTTTGGATATCGTCAAGCCACTACGCAAAGTCTCCCCGATAGTCCTTAAGGTTCGGAAAATCCATAAAAATCATGTAAGAAGGAAGTAATATCGCCAGTAGACTCGAGCGCCGAAAGCACGTACTGCGCGATGCGGACAAGAAGTGAATTTTTGTTTGAGGGGTATTTCATATGATCACGAAGAAGAAAGAAGAGAAAATGGACGAACTGTAATGGAAGATTAAGAGAAGAGTTTCAAAGGATCATAGATATACGAATACAGAGTAACGAGCATAGACGGCGATAGTTAGAAGGAAAATGAGCGGCTTTCCTTTCGTTCGAAGTAGGGTGGGACATGTCGCGGGTTCAACATTGAGGGAAAAGTGCTAGTAGTTTAGAGACATAGAGAATATAGTACACGAGGGGCGGGGATAGCACGGTAGCACACTCCCCCAAACCTCGGGGAGGAATGCCATCCGGGCCCACCCGCCTTCCTAACGTTCGTAGATTCAGGAGCCCTTGCCTTCCTATCAAATGGGAATCACAGCAAAGGCATAGGACACCTGAGAGGAGAAGGAGAAGGAGAAGGAGAAGGAGAAGGAGAAGGAGAAGGAGAAGGAGAAGGAGAAGGAGAAGGAGAAGCAGAGGAGGAATGCCAGATCGTCCAGGTTGAGTTAAGGAAAATAGGAGGCCGAAAGAGATTGGCCTTTTCAGTTGAGAATTTAGCAAACAGAACCCAGGACGAATAAGAAAGAGAAAGACAGATTTACAGAAGTTGTTAGAGATGTTTTTGGCAAGATGCCAGTAAGATTTGTCAGTGGGAGAACCAAGAAGGTTAGCGCACTTTCGTTTGATGAAAGTCCGCTTTGCTCGTAGAAGAGTATCCCTGCAACGATTTTCTAGCAGAATACGAAAAATTAGAACAGTAGTTGATAGGAGAACGCAGAGATTTTTCACGGTCCCGATACGCACTGTCCTAAGCCTGACTGCGCCAGAAACAACACGAATCGAACCATGGATTACTGCAGGAGAGAAAGATTTAGTCGACAGATTGAATGATAGCATGATTCTAACAAGAAAATGAGTTTGAAGGTGATAAGCGGAAACAAAATGCAATAGTTTACCAAGCCATGGTATACAAACAGCCCGATCAAGTTCAAGAAAAAACGAGTATGCCTTATTCGTCTAAAACTGTGAGAGAGAAGAGATGATATTCTTAATATAGATTACAATCTTAGGAATTAATGGATTGGAAGGAGATGAAAATGAAGAATAGCTTCAGAATAGTCTAAAGTGGAATTAGAAGCAAAATTTTCAAAAAGAGTTCAGCTTTAGTCAAACTGGAGCAAAATGCCGGAAAGAATTTAAGGAAGAAGAATCAAATAAATTTCATTTTTCTACTTGGAAAAACATTTTTGTGTTACCTAGAGTAGATTTGCACCATTAATGGATGAAATAAAAGAAGTACGAGATTCTCTGGTTTGAAGACTACTGTATTTTCTGAATCCATCTTCCCTACACGAATATCAGAGTTAATCTGGAAAGTAATGCTTCATACCGGAAAGAAATAGTCATTCCAAGGAAGTACGACAGCAAGTTCTACCAGTTAGCAACACCAAAGTGCCTTAAACCTTTAAATGGTAAATACGGGACAAATTTCCCCAAAAGACTTGAAGAGATAGAACAGGGTGATGAGACAAGAGTATGTGAGGAACCCAGGGGAAGAAAGCGTTCAACAGTGTATTGAGAAGGATTTTAAGTTAAGAAAAGTGGCAGTAAATGATACATCTTCAAGTCGATCGTGGATACAGACATAAAGTTACACCATCTGATCAAGGTTTTTATGGGTAAATAAATGGAAAACGGGTTCACTAGCTGCATCTTGAGAATTAAAGGAAAGTCATTGCAATCACCCAAAAGAAATTAGGTGAATAACAAAGTGAATGTTGTTTGTTTGGTAGTCGAAGAACTTGAATGGTTGTTAGTGCTAACAGATTAATAAAAACAAAATGGATGGATTAGGTCTACATTGGCAAAGGAGCTTAAGCTGTAAGGTATAAAATTCAGTTAACTTCATTTCAATCATAAAAGATTCCCTACGCATAACACCCACCTTTAACTGAAAATTGAACTGAAAAGTGTTAAGTAAAGTGTAAATTAAAATAAAGACCGTCAATACTTTAAAACGTATTGAGAATTTCACCTTTTTATACACAAAAATGTAAAATGTTAAAATTTTATATTCAAAATTTGCAATGGTGCTGGAAAAAGTTTTAACATTACCAAGCATTAAAATGAATAAAAATTCACCAATTATTTTTTCAAATTTTGATGTAGATTTAATTAGTTCTTGCAAAGGTCGTACGAAAAAGTACATTCAGTCCATACGAGTCAATATATTCATTCTATACAGTACATTTAGCCTATACAAAGTACATTTATTCTATACGACCTAGTATACATTTAGTTCATACGTACACTTAAATACCCTATCAACGTCTGAACTATTACCTTAAAACTAATAAAATTTCATCATCTTTTTTACCATAAAGTAGTCTAATTATATTATAATATACTCAACTCAGTTTATATAAGATTATAACTATAACTAAATTATAGTATTTTTAGTTATTAAACTTGAATTTTATTCGAAGACATTTATTAACTAAATTAAGAGTAGCTCATGATTTTAATAATCTTGTTGAAAATTATATGTTAATATTTGTAAAATTATATTTAAGATTGGAGAGATCTAATTTTCCTTTCAAGAATTTACGATTACATATAAATTAAATATATAGCTAAATATATGATACTACCTATAGTCACCTTCATACTATTATAATTATATTATTCCATTTTCAATATCTAAACAAAGCCTTATATCAATTTAAGACATATAGACATATACATCAAATCATTATTACATTCACATTTTAATAAAAATTGTACCATAATATAGCCTAACATATAGATTATCCTAATACTATGGAAACTTATGATATAAAGAGTAACATTAACATTAGGAACTATGAATAAAACATTAACATCTGGAAACAAAATCAATCGAAATACACATTATTAACTATATAGCAAAAAAAAATTAAAATTAACGTAACCTATCCTTACTTTTTTCCATCAAATCAGTAATACACAGACTAGAAAGCAGTATTAAATCTAACAAAAACCCATTTAACATAAGTAAACTAAACCTATAGAGGGAGATCACAAATGCATATAAACGCCTCAAGCATGTGTATAAGAGGACTGCCACGCGCAGAATTGTTATTATAATTCTTAGACATGAGGTGCCTATCGGAGAGGGTCAAAGTGCTATATAGACGTACATATCAAAAAATATAGCATTCATTTATGATATACTTATTGAATTAAAACGTTATGCTATTTTATTTCGGAAAAATGCTCTATACGGCGGATCTTAACAATTAAATACAGCATAAAACTTAATCACTAGTAAGGAAGCCCTGCATTAATTAAACAACATTTAAATCAACCTAGCTTAAACACTAACAAGACTAACTTAATAACTAAGGGGTGCAGAAACCCCAGCGTACATATATAATCCTAAAACTAAGTTAGATTAACCCTAACTTGAACTCTGAAAATAAATGCATATAATTATAACAAATAATATTTCCAAACCTTTCTAAAAGAGACTACAATATAAGGTCCTGAATTAATTAGAAGATATCATTTGCATTAAAAATACAAAATATTTTAACTTATTAAGTTAAAATGTTACGTATTAACCCATTAGTTCAATAAAGTATGATTAACATATAACTATGATCATTTCCTTCAATATGTTCATATATCGACCCTTATCAAAGTAACCCTAACCTAATTAAATCTATGTGATTTATAATCTGAGTAAACTTTATTATATATTATTTAATATAAAATAGCCTGTAATGTAAACTTAGGCTATATTTACATATCATCACCAAAATTTATAAACCTAATACATTATAGTATACAATTAACTTTACTGGTTTTCCCTTTATCGATGAATGACTTGAGTCAACAACCTCCAAATACAAACTATCAATACTAATGGCATATACTACGTTAACTGAACCACACTGTGATTACCTATATATATACATATATAAGGTTACTTCTCCTCTATCACCTTTCTCTATCGGTGAATAAAAGAGGATATTATAATATCACTTTTAGGTACTTTTTATATATATAACTTATTAATATATATGTGAATAAATTAATCATATATATATAGTAACATTATACAATAGTTTTTAAACATACGTATAATACTAATTATCTAATTATCTACCTAAACTAAGAACATCAATCACAATATACGAAGCTAGCAATACTCATTAAGAACGAATAATGCTAACTAACAACTATAATCAAAAGTTAACAGTCTTAAGAGCAGTAAAGTGTCCAATATATTACACTATACAAAGTTAACTCATTACCCTCTACTAGTATACAGTCCACATCAAATTGCTAAAATTATACACTAAGTAAAAAGCAAACTAATTTATATTCAGAAACTTAGAAAAAAAATTTTAACATTATTAAATCGTAAACTAAAATATCACACTGGCCAGACGAATAAACATGGTGAACCTAACTATACCAAAAGTATATACCTATTTACTATGTCCTACGGAAAATATAAGCCCACCATACTAACCCAATGCAATACTCATATATATATATACACTATATATATATATTATATATATTATTATATATATACCTAATCCTTTAGCGATCATTACTATTCACTTGAATGGTGGAAAAACCATATCAATAAGTATCCTAATAGGGCTGTAATAGCAAGGTCATATCTTGCTTGTAACCCCTCAAGTAAATTTTTAAGCAATAATTCCTAACCTAGCTTATCTAACACTAACTCACGATAGGAATAAATGCTAACGTAGCACAAAGTTTTTAAGCGTCTAACTATGAAGATTTATAATAGACATAATATAACTGATAAAAACTATAGGAATATGGCGAGTCATAAACATTTATTAATTACTCATTTAACATACGAAGTAAACTTACTTATTCAATTAATACAATGACTATTCATTCATGTTTAATATATAAAGGGAATAAGTAAACTATGCATTTAGCTCTAATTAAAATTTATAACCATATATCTATCCCTATTTTCTATCACATAACTACTTGATAAACATATCAATGCTTAATAGTAGGCATGCTATATATATATTATAAGTAGTAATTTCAATAAGTAATATTTAAGTACCTTAATACGGCTCTAACATTACATAAAATATGTTTCTCTTGTGAAGAAGTATTAATAGTTTAGATTTATTTCTTTTAATGTTTTATACATATAAAAAATAACACAATATATATATACACATCCATACATAATAATGAAAATAATTGTATCCTTATTCATTATATTAAAAAAAATTATTCCATTCATATATATACATAAGTGTATATTTGTAAATGTAAGCGATTTTAATTCACTATATCACGATTTTTATCACCAACATATCTCTAACATTACAATGTTATTTTGCAACATCTTATATAGTATATACAGTAAGTTTAACTAAAAAAAATAATAATATATTCTTTAACGCTTTCTTAAAGAATTGATTTTATAAAGTTACCTTAATAAAAATTTAAAATTCCTGAGAGAAAGGTTTAGTGAGTAGCCACCTCCTGTAATAAGGGTAAGAAACCTTATCTGCTCGAATGTAACTACTTTGAAAAACATTAGAGACTAGGTAGAGCTAGGTAAAGATGATATTTGTATTAATGTAAATTAGATTGGGATAGTGAATCGGATAAATAGTTATTATCATACAAGCTATACATTAATTTCTCGTCTAATTCATATTTTCAAATGTTTAGTTATCTCTGTCGTAGTTGCTTTATGACTCTTGTAAAGTCTACAAAATGTTGGCACTTTTATTTTTTTCCCTCCTTATGAATGATGGAAAAAATACATCTTTTAATTTGAAATAATTCCATTCTAGAGAAAATGTAATAAATTAGTAAGATAAGTAATTTTCTGTCCTCTGGCTGGTGAACGAATTTTGATTCACTGTACTCCACCAAAATCACTTTTATATCATAGTTTCGTAATAGTCATTTGTAGTAATCTTTTATTATGCAATTGTTGAATGTTACTAATATGTTGATAATGTTACGTATATCTTAGTAATGGGTTAATGGCGATATGTAAAGTATTAGGTTAACAATGCTTATATATATACTTTTAAATTATATATAGAAATCTTTGGTAGTTTATTATTATTGGAATATATATATAGATACACATCCATGTTCCTTGATGAAATATTTATTCTAATCTTAACTTCAAAAGCATTGGAGGTAAATGGACAGTTGTAAAGGTTCTTCACCAAATCCTTTATATTTTATTAAAAGTAAACCGTAATGCTATAATAACTTATAGGAGTGTCAATGTGTAATGAGTCAATTAATTTTACAGATCCATCATAATTATGCAATGGTCTTGTATTAAGTTTATGTAGATGTATAATAATTTCCTCATAATATAAATGTAAAATATTAATATACTTAGATAAATTGTTAGAAGACATATGTTTGAAATATAAAGTTGAGTTTAAGTTCTAAGTTTTGTAATAAGTGAATGTTAGTCATAGTTAACAAGATAATTACTAAGCATTGAATTATTATTGTTATTACAGTCAAATAAAAATACATATCGAAAAGTAATATAAATATATGGATAAAGAACTCCTCTTGGAAGACAAACTAATTATTATTATTATTGTAATCGTACAAAAGAACTTGCTTTAAATGTGTTGCATTGGAAAGATTTAAATATAATAACTCGTACACTAGTTTGAATAGAACATCAGGTAACTATGGTATAAAGCGACGTTGTTCGCTATTTTACGTAACATAAATACACAACATAAATAGGGGAGAGAACTGTTGACGGTTAAAAATACGAAACAATTCATTTAGTAGATAATTAATATTACTGCATATATTAGCTCAAGGAGCATTCGAATACGACCTTTTTTGATATTTTCAACTTTAATATCATGCACATATCCCTAAGTATATTGGAAATGTATGGAAAAACTCGTAACAAAGCGAACGTAACAAAAGAAGATTGCAACGCAGGCAAAATCCCGCCGTCAACGCATCAATCAAATGATAGTAACGAGAAATAAGTGATGATGATTAGCTCACAAGAGGGATCTAAGGTAACTAATACCTTCGAGATCAGACAAGGTCTGACGCTTAAATCAAGGCATAACTATAGCAAGCAAAGAGACACTGGTAGGAGTTGGGGTATTAAATCAGAACGTAAGAGTTATTAGGAGACTTATTGGTCTGAGTTGGTTGAGTGGAGCCCCCACCCCTCTTCCGCTCGCCTCGCATGGTGTAGTATGTGAGGTGCAGTATAGACGGTTATGAGCGCTATACTGCTTATACTGCTTTCACTAAGTATAGGGTTACGAGTAAGTACATGTATTATTATTTAATAGAATTTAATTCAAAATTTAGTTATTTGGAAAATCATATTTATTGGAATTGTGAAATAACATAGAAATAGTTATATAAAAATAATTAGTAAATAAAAAGAAAATTGCTAACGTGAAAAGACCTTATTTAAAGATTATAAAATATAAATACTCATATTAAAATGTATAACTAATACATAAATACTTTCTATAATAAAAACGCACGAAATAAACGATTAACATAAATCCCATCACGGCAATTATAAGAAAAATAAATTGAGGTGTCGTGAATAATTTAGTAAAATAGTTATTATATTAGAGTCAGGTTATGAGTTTGAGATCATTACGTTAGATGGTACTATGAGGGGATGTATATGAGCTTTTTTCTATACAAATGAAATAATGTTTAGGATTTATAGTTTATAGAATGAGGATTCTATAATTTTAGACCAAAATATCAAACGTGTCTAACTATTTCTACCCTTTATGTCATTGCCTTATCTAGTGAGCGGAGAGAAGTTATGCAATTTGCCAAACAAATATATAATAACTATTTTTATTTTCTCGTCGAAAACAATGGAGTTCGATATCATTAGTGTGTTGGACAGTAGTGTTAGTAAAGTAGTATGGGCTTCACTTTTATTCGTACAATAGAGGTTCTTTCTTCCTGTTGTGTGTAGTGCCTTGCCTAAAAAAGAAATAATTTATATTTTACCATATTAGTTATCTATAAGTCAACAATTGGGCTCTTCGTATATAGCTAGCTAAAGCGTAAAGTCCTTATGTCGATTCAAAATTTTCTTTCATAATTTTTTAATATAAGGAGTATAAATAATAAAACCAGTTATTTAGAGGTGAGTTTGGCATTCTACCTCATTATTTTATTCCAATAATTGAGTGTATTAATCTATCTTATTACATATTATTCTGATATTTTATGTCTTACTGGAATATTATCCTAACAAAAACATTACAACCTTTACGTATCATTCCCAATTAGTTCACATTAATAGCAATTCATTATCTACTTATAGCTCAATTATTATTGTTAACTTATCTTTTTCAAGCTGAGGATCATATAATATTATATAACCTGGTGAGTCCTTCACACGTACAATACTACTGTGAGGAAAGGTTAAATTATTATAGTAATAATACCATGTATTTATTACATTAATATATATTTATTTAAAAAAAAACATATATAATATAATATATATAAGTATATTAATACTCAAATATTTCAATTAATAATAATGCCTAAAGTATATCATGTTTACTAGACGGCACCGCCCCAGCTTATACTACATACCGGTATTTACAATAGGCACCAAATACTTCCAATGACTCATTTGCTCGTCGTATGAGATCTATTACTTCTTTTCACTCTACCTCATAATCTTCCCTTATTAGCTTTAACGCACTCTGTGCTTTTTTCTTAAGCCGGCTCCAGGTCCTGTTCATTTCATTCGACACTTAACTTAGGCTCAGTACTCTAATTCAACCATCCTCTTCTATTCACTCACCAATTTTCACCTATCTACGAGCATTTCCAAATTTTGGAACTCTTAAAAGTGGTTTTAGAGAAGTGGATAACATACAAGCAGTTCAGCAGCTGACGGAATATGAATATGTATATGAAAGGTCTCTTTGCCCTTCTTTTGTAGATTTCGGGAAAACATTTATCCAAGAGAGCCCTAGTTTTGTGGTAAATACTTCTTCAAAGAGGCGAGGTATTGCAGAACGAAAAATAGACATAATTATACATTTCTGAATTCAATTAATATGTAGCTGAATACAAAAATTCACACTGAAAATCTGAGGCTCCGATATCAGCTCCACCAGCGGGCCAGGCAGTGACCTCGAGAATCGGTCTTATTTTCACTCCGAGCGCAGATTGATATTTAAACTCCACGTACATCTGGAGACAATAATTAAATCAATTATTATCATTCTCTTACTTGAAATAGTCGTATCCCCTTTAATGTTCAACCGCAAAATTACTCATCCTTTCAAATAAAAAAATCATAAAAATCTTCAAAAGTTTACTATTGGAAGAGCAGAGTGTCTCCTGTTTCTAGGACACACACCTATATCAGCCCTTACTAAAGGCGAGATGCATGAAAAGACCTCCTAGAAGACACAACGAGCAGGCAAACCACCTATCCACAATGGGCAGAAGACGACAACCGGTTATTGATAGAATATAGTAGAATATTATGGATACCTTAACCTAGTAAAAAAATCTTTAAAAGTTCGCTGCCAAATAATAATGATACACATGGGGACGCGCATCTACTGCAATCACCGGTGCATATGCCTTTTTCTTTAAAGAGACATGGCCGATATTACTCTGCGAGCGGTCGGTTAAACGACCATCCGGCAGGTGTAATGCCGATTGTTCTGCGCGATGAGCCCTCTTAACACAATATAGAGAGAGGCTTAGACAATCGAAAACGCTATCCGGCAAAATTGCGCTTATGGCACACCTATTTATGAGAACCGAAATGAAAGGCAGTAATATATAAAATAAGTCTGAACACTAAGAAAGAGTATGACAGAGCACTCACTGGATCCACATATACTAAGCTACACTGTGTGATTGCACGGGCACAGTGCGCTGTACCCGAATTTCCTCAAACAATAACACCTCGGTGCGAGAGCTGTTGCATGTATAATCTCCGGGCAACCAACATACCCTCATGAGGATCATTGCTAACTTAAATCGAACACAAAAAACTCGGGGCGAGTGATTTTTAATCACATTGAAAAGTTTTATGTAATATATATATACATTGAGCTAGATAGATTGAGCTATGAAAATAAAGGTGAGGCGGGGTCAAAATTATATATAGGAATACACGTATTCACGATTATATATACCTACGGAATCGATTCTAGCATGTCATTGAGATTATATAGGAGGCTAGATCACCTATTGGTCGTACGAGCCTATTAATACCGTGTAATGAGTAGGATTATACTATGCTAAGAAGTGCTAGAATATAGATATAATCGTTACTACTACAATTTCCTTAGCCGTTACAGTTCCTACCAATAATCATCTATCAAAATGTTTTAACTATACCTACACGATATAATCGATGTTAAAAAATAATAAGCTAATCATTTATCTATATATTTCGATATCATTTATATTTTCAATATATAAGTTTTAAGTCAACCAGAACACATTGAAAGATCGAATTTAAAAAAAAAATCGATTTTAGATGAGGTTAAAGAGTACTCAGAAATATATCAAAATATAGAGTACCATCGAAATGATCTATAATACGAGATCATTTAAATAACCTTTACTAGGATCCACAAAAAATAAAAATCACCTTTGGGTGGATTTAAAAACCCTCACCTAAGCTAAAGGGGTTAAAAACTTCCGAAATCAATCTTAATCCAGACTATATTAACCATTTTATTCGACACCGACCTTTATGACCCTTAACTTTAGATGTATCAAATCAGTACAAAATACACAAATAATGTTTGCAATATATATAAAAATGCTGCTTCAACATATTATTGATCAAACTTCCGGTTTTTGAGGTTTGCATAACATTTACTGCTTAGCTGGTGTTTTATCACAAAACCTAATATTTCTAAAAACTCTCAAAGCCGTTATATTGGTATTATATATTATTCATACACATTCAGTAGTCTCCACGCTCTAATTTTAAATATTTTTTTAGAGGAAGCTTAAAGCTATTAATATAATTAATCTATTTTCTCAGGTTTCAGCTTATTCACTGATTTCAATTGATATTTTATTTTCATAACCTTTATTCCATATTTAAATGTAAATCTATCTATCGTTATTTACATTACTTCATAATCCGCCTTCTTATGTGTTTGACCATATTATCCAAAAACCTCAATTAGCTTCTTTCAGGATCAGAGAATACGTACCAACTCCTATCAAATAAGCAAATTTAAGTACACAATGGTGAACATCTTAAGGTTTTTTTAGTATTAATCCAGGGGTAATATGGCGGAGGTCGGAGTCGGCGAGTCGGAGTCGGGAGTCCCGAGCGTTTTCAGGGGTAAGGAGTCGGAGTCGGAGTCGGGAGTCGATTTCCCAAAAAGTTGGGAGTCGGAGTCGGAGATGTCGAAGGAAAAATATAAAAGATAACGAATGTTGAAAATTTATGTTGTATCCTACTATATATATTTTATATATATATATACTACTCCCCTAAAATATTATTATTTTTAGTAAAATAAAACTTTTTACACTATCACATAAAAATTTATTTGAAAAACTAAAATTATGAATTTTTTATTATAAATAAAGACGTACATTTTTTTTCTTATTTATTGAACACATTTTAGTTTGTAGACCAATTTAAGTTTGTATTAATTTTTAACTGGTTAATAACATATAGGTTATAAAAACTGGTTAATAAAATTAAAATGTAACTTTAGGACTACTTGATGTAATTGTGCATTAAATATCAGAGTTGATCCAACAATATATCGAGCGATGTACTTATTAAATATATATAATCGTACTAAAATTTAATAGTCAAGTAGAGTAACATAACTGATTTTAAAATATATAGTCACAGCTATAACTCAAAAATTTTATAAGATAACTTGCAATTAAGCTAAAAGAATTCAGGATATAGATATACAACAATTATAATTAGTACACAATCTGTTAGCTTTTATATATGGCGCTCACGTTTGGTGGTTTTGTGTCAGCATTTTATTCAAATATTTCACGTACCTAATTGCCTGTGACATTATTCTAAATATAATATATATTTATAATTTTATTATTTGATTAGTATACTTGGCTTTAAATAATATTTTTTAGTCTCATTAAACCCAGTAAGTAGGTGTAGTATATATAAGTAATAATTTAATATATAATGAATCTACTATTAGAATCAAACAATAATTATATTTTAGCTATTCTCTCTCTCTCTATACTATCTATCTATCATCATATCCCTTCATATCTTACTATCTCTTACTCTCTAATATTAATATATATATTAATATATATAATATATATATATATATAATATATATAATTAATATATACTAATATATTAATAATATTAATATATATATATATATATATTTAATATATATTATATATATAATACTATATATAATATATATATTAATATATATATATAATAATTATAATAATATAATAATATA
The DNA here is from genome assembly GCA_015478945.1 of Trachelipus rathkii. NCBI lineage: Eukaryota > Metazoa > Arthropoda > Malacostraca > Isopoda > Trachelipodidae > Trachelipus > Trachelipus rathkii. Next base: position 28,184 of record JABUQX010126220.1, read on the forward strand.
TATTATATATATAAATATATTAATAATATATATATAATATATATATATATATGATAAAAGTTACTTATCTTACGCCCACACGGAACGGGAGCTCGGATCAAATAAAAAATTTCACAGGTATAGTGCTCTCTATGAATATATATAAATATAGATTTTTTTAATGTTGATTGTAAAAATGTAAATTTTATAATTTTTTATCCTCATGACTCACTGCCTGACCTTATGACCTAACCTATACACTATCTATTAACCTATAACCTAACTTATTAACTTTAACCTAAAACCTAACCCTAAATTTCGCCCCTATTAAGAATTAACCTAAGGTAAATAAAAAAAAATTATTTCCGACCCTAGAACATCTAATTTAATGTATATCATTAAGATGCTTAACCTTGTAAAAAAATTTTTTTTTTGGATACTCGAGCTTCCACCGTTCCGTGTGGGCGGTTAAGATAATACTATATTGTCCATATATAATTATATATATATATATATATATATATTTATATATAATATATATATATATAATATATATTATATATTAATATATTAATTATAATATATATATATATATATATATATAATATATTATAATTAATATATAATATGTATTAAATTTTAAATATATATATAAATATTATAATATATTAATAATAATGTTTTTGTGTGTGATGTTAATAATAATAAATATCCGTCAATCACATATCTATCAAATAAACTACAACAGCTACCGGTAAAAAGAATTAACAGTTGGTGGAATTGCTGGTATTATCCAGATTTTTATAGTGGAGCCGAAATCTGCGCATTAAAAAAAATAAATAATAAAAAAAACTCTTTAACTTATAAAATTAAATAAATTGAAAAAAGAAATAAATTTTTTTGAGGGATCTCATGCGTAATATAATTTATTAGAATAGGTAGAAATAATGCTAAAAAAAAAAAATATATATAAAATTATTGTTATTAATTATAAAAGTAAATATATATATATATAAGTAATATAGAGACTACAGTAGATAGGGATGGTTAAAACCTTAAACAGAGTTGAACAGTATTATATACGTATTAAAATATATAATTAGACTTTCAATTAAATTTGTCTATCTTATTTATTAGAAATTATACAAAATGGGTTATATATATATATACCTAGTCAGTACCGAATTGGCAGTAGTTTCATGGTCTCTCGGCCTTTCCTAGGGAACTACGGGGTAGGCACTATATTATCCCTTATATCCCGTACCTTCCGGGCCTCCGGGAACCCCGTCACGCGAGCTCATTATTATGGTAGTATTATGTGAGTGTTGCGGAGTTTTCCTATCGCCCCCTTCACCCATACGGAGGTTATTGGAAAAAACGTCCCCCCCCTGTGTTCCCCGTTACGTACCCGAGCCCCCTATGACTAATATTGTCCATGTGATAATTACACTTTACAAAATAATTACTATTATTAATAAATATATATATATTATATATATATATATATATAATATATATATATCATATTAATATATTAATATATATATTATATATATATATATATATAATTAATTATATATTATATATATATAATATTATATACATTAATATATATTATACTATGTCCCCTGCTCCTAAAAAAAAATTAGCCAATTTTTTTTTTTTCATTTTCCTAACGAAATTTACAAGGATTCCAAATATGTATCTAATTTTTTTCGCTGTATACTATTTGTAGTTGTTTATGAGATAATAGTTTTATATTTAATTTTATTTTTATTTTTTTTTTATTTTTTTTACAGTTTTCCCCGAAAATAAAATTTATAAGGTATAATGCTAAAATGTATAAACCCTAATTCCCTGTAGCTATTATATAGTTTTTGAGATATGAGAGTGGAATTGAAGAACAGTATTACGGTTTAATATTAACCTATATATATATATAATATATATAATATATTTAATATATATATATTAAATATATTATTATATATATATTATATAATATATTATAATCTATATATATATATATATTAATATATATATTATATATAATATATATTATATTAATAATATATTATAATTAATATAATCATATACATTAAATATATAAATATTATATTATTATAAACTTTAATTCGACGAATAATTAATTAATATTTTAAATTATAGATATTGTAACATATATCATATATAATATATATAATATATATATTATAATATATATATATATAATATTATTAATATATGATATGAGTATATATAATATATATGTATTAATATAATATTATATATATATATAATTATACTATTATATATTATAATATATATTATTATTAATATTATATTATATATTATTATATATATATATAAAATAATATATATTATTAATACATCAGTACTAATATGTAATAATATATATTAATATATAATATATATAATATATATACTATTAATATATATATTAATATTATTAATATATATATTAATATATAATAATATATATTATAATATATATATATATATAATTATAATATATAATATATAATATATATTTAAACCTAATAATAAATATTAAATATATATAGGTATCATAAAATAATTTGATTTATTCAATATTTAAAATATTTATTTTTTTTTATTTTATTAGGCGTATAAACCGTTTACTATTAAGAGTTAAAGGTCCAGCTTTATTTTATTATTATCTATTTTATATATATATAAAAGAAACATTTTATAGATAATATTATTTTTATTATTTTATAGTTTTATTAAAATATTATTTTTATTTGAGCTTAAATAATATAAAAATAATATATTATAATTATGTTATATATATAGTAATTTTAAATATATTACCTAAATTTATAAACATGTATTATGTATAAATAAATTCTTTTAATACTTACTTATCAGGTGTAGCATGTAAACTGTATCAAATTGGTCGCTGATATTATTCTGTACTCTTTTATTTTCGCTAGTACTGTTTTAGCAGGCTATTATCTTTACTTTTTTGCGCGTTTGGCATTTTACAAATCCAAAACGGATAATGTAACAACGTATCATTTATATTACTCTTTCGCAAAAAAATAAGAATAATTTATAGTAACATTATGATAATTTACAAACAAAATTGGGCTATTCTAAAATGTCAACTCGTGCTGAGATCGAGTAGCACGAGTTAGTAAGAGAGGCCGCCTCCTGATATATTATATATATATATATATATTTAAATATATAATATATATTATATATATATTATATATAATATTAATTAATATATATAATATATTATATATATATATAATATATATATATTAATATATATATATAATATATATATATATTAATTAATATATATATATATATAATGGTGTTAAATCCAGTTTTAAAACCTACAAAATATCCTTCAAATCCATAATCTCAAATACTACAATAGCTACAGGAAAAAATAATATAAAGTAAAATAATTACATCATATAGAATGATTGTCATAATAACTTTTATTACGGAGAAACTGTGAAACTTATTTATCTTGGTTCTTAGAATAAGATTAAAAATCTCTTAGAAAGAGTAACATTTTTGGTACCATTTTGTTACATTTTGGTAACAAATGCCGAATTTCTCATAGCATGACTTAAGCTCTATAATATTAAATTATATTGTACTAATTTACTATTTTTTTTTAGAGAGCAGGATATATATATATAATAATATCATATATATAATATATATATATATATATATATATAATATAATTACTATATATATTATTATAATATATTATATATATTAATATATATTATAATTCAAAATTATAATATTTTTCACAAATTTATTCAAATTTATACAAAGTTAGTGTAATTAACATATATATGTAAATACTTTTTTACATATCATTTAAATATATATATAAATATCAATTATATTATTATTATTTATATTTGCAAAAGGTATTACACTGACAATGTTAGGGGCTTCAGGGCCTGACTAGGGTAAAACTAAACTATGAGGGGGGACGCAATATTTCCAATATACCCCCGTAGTGAGGAGTAGGGCGGAGGAACCTACACGCGTAACACCCTAAAATACCAAAATAGAGCAGAGGGTGTTCTCAGGAGCACCACTCCTCACCGTAGTTAGGGGAGCGTGAGCTGTATAACTTTTAAGTCCTATTATAACTCATACCTATAGTTTCCTACTCACAGTAAGCCGAGAGACCCCCAACTCGTGCCTCATAGGTGCGGTTAATATACGCCCTTCGGATATAGTATTTCATTTAGTTATAAAAAAAATAAAAAAGCCAATAATTATTTTATTTAAGTGTATTTATTTATTAACGAGTAAACCAATAAAAAGGTCTCTAAATAGGCCTCCTAATCATATTAAACTGACAAAAGTATTAACAATAAATATTATTATTATTTTTTTTATATTTGATTTTATTTACTAATTTTTACCTATCATTAAATTTTACCAGGATCTCAAAAATGTATTCCTTTTCGCTTCAACTATTATTGTATGCCGCTATATGAAGTTTTTTTTTTTATTTTATTATTATTAAATTTTTCTTACAAGATTAAGGAGTAAAAAATTGGACCACCATAAGCATTTCCCAGCAATGTATTTCCTTTTCCCGTAGGCTTTGATTGTAGTTTTTTGAGGAGAGAATATGGATGAGATATTATTGTGGTTTTTTATAACTGGATTATTCTTACTACACTACACACACACACCACACACATATATTCACTATATTATAATATATTATAGTATAATATATATTAATATAATATAAAAAAATATAAAATAATATTATTAATATATAAATATTTATAAATTATATTATTATATAATAATATAAAATTATATATAATAATTAATCATATTATATAATATTAATATATTTAATATAATATATATATAATAAAATATATATAAATATATACTATAATTATATATATTATATTATTTATATAATATTAACTAATATATCTTAAAAACTATATATGAATATATATATATATATATAATATATAATATTATATAATTAATTAATAGTATTAATATATTAATTATAGTGAGTCATGACCTCATAGAAGAGCCACCAATCCATAAATCTACAAAAACTATCAAACAGCAACCGGGATAAAGGAAATATCATTGCTAGGAATGCTGGTCCAATTTAAAAAAAGAAAGAAATTTATAAATACAAAAAAAAAAAAAAAAATGACTAAAACAAATAAAAAAAAAAAATATATTATAATATAAAATTTAGATATCATTGACAAATACTTAACAATATAATAGCTACAGCCGAAAAGGATACATTTTATGGAATCAGGAGAGGAAGTTAGAACTATAGGAAAATGTCCAATACGTTACTATTAAATAATTTTACATTATTTGTCTTTATTAGTAAATATGATTAGAGAGCCTTATTTTATGTAAGTAACACCTTTAGAATATTGACAAACTAGGATGTTTTAAATTCAAAAACTTGCCAATAATAACTTTAGCTTTTTTTTTTTTTAAAAACTAAAAGAACTACCCCAAGGGTATATTATATACCGCACCGAGACTGGCAAGGTGTCGGGGTCTGCTCGCCTTCCAGGGGAACTAACGGGGTAGGACTAATTCCCTACCCCCCTCCGGGGAGGGTTCCGGAACCCCCGCAACCATCTATTTGAGTGTAATTATTGTGATGTCGAGCGGGAGGTTCCTCCGAGCCCTTGCCCACACATTACGAAGGTATAAATAGGAATTTCATACTTTTACCCACTGGGGAATATATAGTGTTCCCCGTATGGACTGATAACTCAATCGCCGATGATTTTTATCGGTAAGTTAACTAAATAAAATTAATATATATATATATATATATATATATATATATTAATATATATATATATATATATATATATATATAATATATATACTATATTATATATATATATATAATATATATCATATAATTATATAATATATTATATATATATTATATATATATACTAATATATATATATATATATATTAATTAATAAATATATATAATACTTTTTTACAGCCACATGTTAATAAAAAAAATGCCAAATTTAAATTTTTTATTTTTTATTTTTTAATTTTATTTTTAACACATTTAACGGAGTGCTTAAGAAAGTATACGCTTCAATAATGTATTTTTAATTTCTCTGGTAGCTTTGTGTATTTATTACGAGATATGTTTTTTATTTATTATTTTTTTTTTTTATTATTATTTTTATTATTTTTATTTTTTTTTTTTTTTTTTTTTATTAATTAACAGTTTTCTCAGTTAATATAATTTTGCCAGATTCCAGCAATTGCATTTTAGAGCCTTTTCAACTCCAAAATTTAAAGTTTTTGAGTATATGAGGATATTGGATGGCTCTTCTATTAAATGAGGCTAGGCCATTATATATATTATATGATAATATTATATATATATAATATAATATATATATAATAATATCTAATTATATATATATATAATATATATATAATATATTATATATAATAATATATATAATATATATTATATATATATATATATATATATATAATATATATATATATTAATATTAATAATATATATATATATTATAAGGTTCAACTCCCAAATGGAAATGTGACTAAATTTTATAAAATATATTAATGTATAAATAATAATTAATAATAAATAATAATTAGATTAATATAAATAATTATAATAATAATATATAATTAATAATTATAATAAGTTATATAATAAATAATAAAATATTTAATTAATTAATCACTTGAATATATTAATATTAATTAATTAATAATTATTATTAATTATTTATATATATATTTATTATTATTTATATTATTATTATTATTATTAATTTATTAATATAATATTTATTATATTATTATATATAATATTATAATTATTATTATATTATTATTTAATTATTATTATTATTATTATTATTATTATTATAATATAAATAATAATATATAATATATATATTAAATAATATATAAAATAATATATATAAATAATATAATAATAAAAATAATTAAATTAAATAATAATAATAAAATAAATATTAATTAAATAATAAGCATAGAAAATAATCTGATAAATAAATAATTAAATAATAATAATATATATAATTAATAAATAAATAATAATACTATAATAATAATAATATATAAAATATAATTATTTAATTATTATTATATATATTATTATTTATTAATTATTAATTATTATTATTAATTATTATTATTATTATTAATTTATTATATTATTTAATATATTATTATTATTATTATTATTATTAATATTATTATATATATTCTTAATTAATTATTATTATTATTTATTTAAATTATTATTAATAATAAATATATAAATAAATAATATATAATATAATAACAATATAATAATAATAATAATAATAATAATATAATAATATATAATAATAATATATAACATATAATAATAATAATATACGAAATAATAATATAATAATACTTAAATAAATAAAATAATAAAAAGGGGGGGGAAAAATTAAAAAATAATATATCAATAATTAATATATATTATGCTTTTATTTGTGATATTATTATTGTTATTATACAATATTAATGTGTTATATTTAATTATATATTATATTTAATTATTATTATTATTATTATTATATTATTTTTATTAGTTATTTTAAATATTATTTATAATTAAAATTTGTCATAATTTAAATTATAATAATTTGTAATTTTATTTTTTTTTGGTCACAACATAAATGTTATTGAACGTGTGCGTAGTAAGCCCTATCTCGATATATATAATATATAAGTTTGACCTATTTATTGTTAAAATGATGTTACAATTAGAATTTTGCTCAATGGGAAATTATGAAATTTATGGCATATTATATCGTTCTAGAATTGGATTTCTTTTATTTAATATTTATATAATACGATTGAGAAAATAAATAGTATATCAATAATTTTGGAAAAATTTACACGTTCCTATTTTTTCCAATTGGGTAGTTACGGGAAGTCCGGGAGTTGCGGAGTTCAGGATTTGTTTATCTAATAATCGATACTCTGGGAGTCTCGGAACGTCCGGGATGTACGTGATTGTTTTTTAAAATCGACTCACTTGGGAAAGTCGGAGTCTGAGTAGAGTCGATCTATATATTTATTCTACGACTCCCATCATACCTGGTATAATAGTTGTGAGTAATAACGCTTAAATAAAACAATAGTTTATTTTATTCAGAATTCAATATAAGGAATTCATTTTTATCTTCAAATCTATCTTTCATCATAACATAATCAATATATTACCTATCAAAACTTACAATCCTTATTAAATAATAAAAAAATAACTAAACTCCGGTCTTCATATGTTTCATTAATTATATTCTAGGTGTTTTTCTTTTCTCGTGATCTTCTTTGCAAAGATCGCATTATTTTATTCAAAAAGATTGAGAGAGTAATAAATAACCTTTCTAAGATATTGTGTGTTATTATTGAGAACCCTTGGGAGAAGAACTTTCGCACAACTCCATCTGCTTCCTCCCTGTATGGACGAGTTCATTAGCATAGTCAAATTTTATTCCACTAACGGAGTCTCATCCTTTCTCTGGTTCCATAATCTCTGTAACCTGAAGACTTAACAGCTATGTCTCATTTATTTAAAATTAGTGCCATAAGCCTCATACTGGTTAAAGTTTCACATGCGTATCTTCCCTTATATACTGTAAATTCAAACTTCCAAACGCACAACCTGAGAGCCAAATCGGTTCACCCTGTAACATTATTGTTTGGATCCTTCCTGACTTTATAATTTTTTCTCTAAATCTGAAATTAAAGAAATGAAGCAAAAAAAGAAAAACCGAAAGTGTGAGTGAGAATGACTTCCGAATTCGTCATCAGAAATTACTTCGGTAATTCCACTAACTTTTATAAGAACTTGCCTCTGAGGGAGTTAAAGTGTAGTCAATTAATGCTCTATAATTATCTCACAAAACAGTCGAGCTTTACTTTATGAGAGCCATTAGATTCCATTGAGATCAGAATGATTAGTAGTATTCAATATTGATTAAGGAAAAAGAAATACTAATAATATGATCATCACTTACAAGAAAATTGAACTTAGTTCTCTAAACATTATATCGTAGTTCACCAATCGTGTGAGGGAGGAGCATTTTAGTGTAATACAACCAACTCAGAGTCTTATCTGAGTTGATTTCTGTTTATAGAGGCTGCTAGTTTATAATTCTTCAAGACTTTCACAAAGCCACACACCCTCGCAATAATAAAAAAACGGATTATATATACGATTCTAGTGAGAATAGTAACAAATGACGTAACGGGCTCTGCGGAAACAACCAACAACTAGACTCATATATTACAACGTAACCTATAAATTAACGGGCTTGCCAACTAAAGTCATATAACGACTGCTAGTAAATTGCAGTGTGATGGTATGAGTATGGTAGTTAATCTGAGTGATAGCTTATTGGCGGCCAAAACTTGCAATCTTATATCAACCTAAGTTATAATCGAACGTAAAACTCGTAAACCTCAATACTCAAAACGAAAATTGCGGAACTTGTTTAAAATTAGCTGATAACGTATTTTGCGTGGACGATAGATAATTATTTGCGATTCCAAATTATAATATATGATAATAAAGACGATATAGAAAATTTATGAAAGTGGTTTCCAATACGTATTTTTAATAAAAATAAACATAAATATGGCGGACGCCAATCACAGAGAATATTAAACACATTCAATATGAGCCTGGTAATTTATAAAATACACGTACAACAGAAATGTTGCACGGAAACCGTAACATCGTATATTAAATGGAGATAATAACAATAGCTATACAACATACATAAACTTAACAAAATACTACCCATGAACAAAGATTATTTTAATCCAGAAACTTGATAACGAATACCTAGAAAAGAAACACACAAAGTATAAAAATAAGAAGGGAAGGGAGATCATCTTTTTGCGAGATGTCTCCATTTCCTTCAATAGGGAGCTATTACCACAATACGAGATTGGCGCGCGAGCTCTTGGGTCGACAATCCATACATAAATAGATGGGCCAACC
>JABUQX010126221.1:7500-12500 GCA_015478945.1 Trachelipus rathkii
TGTAACACAAATACACATGTTTAAACAAAGCTTCTATCCATCTTTTTCTCTAACTTTGCGTAACCTACCAATCCTAACCCTAACTATTTTTCCTTAACACATATAAACTTTTACATCCTAATGAAACCTTACAGCTCACATGACTGTTATTTCTATAGCGTCACACATCTATATTCTTTTTTTTCTAAACATGGTGGTTTTCTATGTTTTCTTTTGTAAATTGCAGCATTTACATATTTATTATATACTTAATATTTTTCATTCAACGTTAACTAAAAGTATTTCAAAGTTTTTTTTTAAAATGATATAAGTAAATGTAACATAAATGCAAGGTCTTTGAACAAAGAACTTGTTTTCCGTAACTGCAATCACCGAATATGCTAACAAACATTCAATCATTGTTTCACTTTAACATATATTTTAGGTGACTTTAAAATCTGGTGACTGATAATGTATTACAAAACATTGCGCAATAATAAAGCCTAACACTTTCAGGAGATAACATGAAATATTTTTAGGCTTATCCCATAAAGTACGACACTTTCAGAAAAATCAATTACAAAACATCAAAATTAAAAATAGCTATGTGTACTTGTATAAAATTATACAATACTATTTTTTATTTATATTATATATATATATATATATATATATATATATATATATATATATATATATATATATATATATATATATATATATATATATATATATTATTTATATTTATATATTATATATATATAACTTTTTTCATATTACTTATTATAAATTTATTCAATAAATTTTATTTTTTAAATTGTAACTTCAATATTTTATTATTTTTCTTTCAACGTTTTAAATATTTCAAAGTTTTTAAAATGAACATAAAAAAGGGGCTTTGAACAAAGAACTTGTTTTATATTATATACGAATATACTAACAAACATGTAATCATGGTTTTACTTGAACATATACTTACGAAGGAACTTAAAATCTTTAACTTGTCATTACCAAGAATAATTAACAACATGAATAAGGTTTTAATTTATCAATAAAGCCAACATAACATTACCTGAACTAAGAACATAGTGTATCATAATAAAACTAACATACCTTACGTATGAATAAATTTCTAAGATTAATCAAGTTCCCTGCACATCAACGGTAAATTAAGCTCATATTAAACTTAACATAACTTCACTTCTCTATCATATCTATAACATATCGATGTTAATTTCACATTACCATAGTAATATTTAACAATACCTAACAAAATATTTATCATACAAAGAACTTATTCTTATGTAATGTTTATACAAAGAACTTATTTTTATGTCTATATAAAATGATACCAAAATATGACTTAAAGTAATAGATCAATAGATCATGGGCGGATGGGAGGGGTGGGGTGGGTGGTTAGGGCTATCGCTTTACTGCTTTAGGGTCAATAAACTTTTTGCTATGATATTTTATTCACATAACTTATTTTTATGTTGTTTATATAAAATGACACCAAAATATGACTTATAGCAATAGATCAATAGATCATGGATGAATGGGAGGGGTGGGGTGGATAGTTTGATTTACTGCTTTGCTGTTTTACTGCTTTACTACTTTAGGGTCAATAAACTTTTACTCTTTACTATGATATTTTATTCAAAGAACATATTTTTATGTTATGTTTATACAAAACGATACCAAAATATGACTTAAAGCAATAGATCAATAGATCATGGGCAAATGAGAAAGGTGGGATGGGTAGTAAGAGCTACTGCTTTACTGCTTTAGGGTCAATAAACCTTTACACTTTACAATGATATTTTATTCAAAGAACTTATTTTTATGTTAAGTTTATACAAATTGATACCAAAATATGACTTAAAGCAATAGATCAATAGATCATGGATAGATGGGAGGGATGGGGTGGATAGTTTGATTTACTGCTTTGCTGCTTTACCACTTTAGGATCGATATATTTTTACACTTTCCTATGATATTTTATTCAAAGAACTTATTTTTATATTATGTTTAGAAAATTATTCCAAAATATAACTTTTTTTTTTTTTACAGTTGTCACCACCACTTACGGGCAGAGCCCTATTCAAAGAGGGGGTGTTGTACACTTCATATATTCATCGGCTAACGTAAATTATGCAGATGAGCACAGAAGCAGGCTTTTAAAGTGAGAAATTAAATTCAGCAGGAAACACAGAAGATGGAAGTGAATTCCACAGAACAGAGGTGGCAGGAAAGAAGGAAGCCCTGCAGCGAGCTAGCCTGGAGTTACCAATATCAACACTAAACTCATGCGCTGTCACAGCACCCCTTGTGCTACGAGGGCGTCGTAAAGGTGGTGGTACGCGAGTGATAAGTTCTCTCGAGCACCTGCCTCTGCTGTACCTATAGAAATAAGATAAAGCATCAACATCGTGCCGCAAAGGTAGAAGGTCCAGTGAACTGGAAAGTGCAGAACAGTTTATAAGCCTTTTGGCCTTTGACTCAACCCTATCCAAAAACGGGGAAACCAGAGCACACCTTGATATGAGACCAGTACTCCATACAAGAGACGGATGATGCCCTTGTATAGCTGGAGCAACTGAGAAGAGGCAAAAAAGGCTCGCAGTCTAAACAGAACTCCCAATTTCATTGAGGCAGCCCTAGCAACCGTTGTGATGTGAGGTTTCCAAGACATTTTTTTGTTTATGTTAAGGCCAAGGATGTTTATATTGTCAATAGGAGAGACGGGAGAACCGTTCGAAAAGATAGGGAAAGTTGGAAGGTGTCTTAGAGAGGCAGATTTGATATTGGTTGTTAAAGAATTGAATTTCACAAGGTTTTTGACGTCCAGACGACCCCACCCGGAAATTCTATCCAGATCAGCGAGAATAGAACCGGAAAGATTAAGACGAGAGACAATTCTAGAAGTAAAAGAGGGAGCAGAATTTGAAATTGGTGAGAAGGAAGGGTCGAGACGTTGTCATCGGCGATACGAAGATAGGTTAGATGTGCATGTGAGATCATTAATGAAAAGTAGGAATAAAGTAGGAGAAGAGACGAAAACCCTGAGGAACACCACTATGACAGAAAAAAAAAAAATAAGAAGCTCTCTCGCCCATCAACAACAGCCGTATTGAGCGATTTGAATGGAAAGGAGACTAGACATAAGTAAGCAAAGAGAAGGAAGAAAGGAGGGGAGCTTGGAGACAGCGTTCCATTACCCTGGTTCAATGCTTTGGATATGTCAAGAACCACCACAGGCAAGTCTCCCCGTAGTTCAAGGGCGGGAAAAAACATAAAAAAAACTAATAAAATAACATAAAAGATAAAGATAAGTATAAAAAAGTATCTAAAATACAGCCAAGTTTTAGAACCTACGAGCGCCGAAAAGTCTTAAAAACAACAGTAAACAAGAGAGACGAAAATCAGGAAAAAGAGATAAAAAAGCTTAGTATGTAAAATGAGTTCCAAAAATAAAGAAATGAATAAGTATTAAATTTATATCAAAAAAAGAAAGAGATGTGAGAAGGACAGTATAGGTAACAACCCGCAAACCAAATAACGGTTTACTGGACATCAACATCGTGGCGATCCACAAAACAATTAAATACATCGTATAGGGTTGAAATCAAGCATAGTTTTCTTTAAAACAGAACCCGTTTCTTTTTTATGAAGGTCAAACCTCATGTACGGCTATACAATTGTGATGAACGACCGCCAAAATGACGTTCCTACAGAAAAAAGCTTAAAAAGGAGAAAAACATCGTGACTCAGCAGATGAGGCAAAGGAAGAAGACAAAAGTGATTTTCGCATGCGGAATAAATGCTTAACGTAATGATCAGAGCGGAGTCATAACCTTTCATACCTCTCCTTGAGGGTAGGACAGATAACCGGATAAATTGGAGGCAGTTTTGTAGCTCAAAAATTGAAAGTTTAGATGGAATCATAGAACAAGGCAATACCAGGCAACCCGAAATGTTAAAAAATACTTACTACTCATACAGGGTCGCTATGCTTTGCTATTAAACGACTCTCTCATCTCCTCTCTCTCTCTCCTCTCTCTCTCTCTCTCCTCTCTCTCCTCTCTCTCTTCTCTCTCTCCTCTCTTCTCTCTCTCTCTCTCTCTCTCTCTACCTAGCCTTACCCAAGCGTGAACTTTAATAAATAAATATATTTTTTTTGCTTTTAACTGTAACATTCTATATTTAATGCTTTCATGATTTTCTTGGTTTAACACTTTCTTTTACCAGGACGTAACTCTTTGTTTTATACACGTAATTAATATACACTTTGATATCCCAATCCCTAAAAATATTATTTATATCCACTAAACAAACCATAACTACTTATGTAACTGGAACAAATAAAAAATCAAGGCAAGAACTGAAAATAGGATAGTTACATTTGAGGACAGAAGAAATAAATAGTTTTATAACTAATGGGGAACGGTGGTCAAGCACGAAAGAACAAACACATCCACTCAAAACTTCGGGGAAGGGAATATGCCATTCGGCCACCCGCCTTTCCTAACATTCATAGATTTCTAGGAGCCCATGCACCCGATCAAAATTATTTCACAGGCAAAGGCATAGGACACCTAGAGGAGAGGAGGAGGAAGAGGAATGCCAGAATGTCTACGGTATAAGTTAGAGATAATAGGAGGCAAAGAGATGCCTTATTCATTGAGTATTAGCAACAGAACCATCAAGAGCGAATAGAGGAGGAAAGGATGATTTACAGAATTTGTTAGAGAATGGTTTATTTGTGCAAAGAGGCAGAAAGATTTATTCATGTAGCAGAACCAAGAGGTATGCGCACTTCGTTTGAAATGGAAAAGCCCGCTTTGCTCGACGAAGATATCACCTGTCACGATTTCTAGCTGATATGGAAATATTAGCAAGATATGAAGAAGAACGGAATGTTGTCTCCACTTCTCGATACGGCACGAGTCTCTAAGCACTGAATAGCACGAGAACAATGCATGATGCGAACCATGAATATGAAGGAAGCAAAGATTTAGTCG
>JABUQX010126221.1:17500-22772 GCA_015478945.1 Trachelipus rathkii
ATATATATATATATATATATATATATATATATATACATAGGTAGCATACACCGGAAACAGCACAGTTTTTTTTTTCCTCAAGACGGAAATAGATTTATCATCTCACCGGGAACAAAAAAGTTATGATTTTACCAATTTTATACAGGTAACAAAATAGTTAAGTTTTTTTTTTTTAATCATATTTTCGCACTGCCAATATTTTTTCCATCATTTATTAATTAACTTTTTTGTATTTGTGCTGTGGTTTTGTTTTCTTCCTTCCTTCTTCCCTCTCCTAATTCTTATCTTCTCCTCTCTTCACAATTTATTTTCTCTTACTTTCTTCTACTGCTTTCGTCATGGTTGGGACAGATTCTCCTCCAACCCCTGTGTTTTCTTCGGTTCCCTCTTCCGCTGCTTCTTACCCGGCGTACCCATCCCATGCCTCGTATCCCTGCTCTATTTACAACGCCCTCTAACGATCCATGTGTTCCTCTCCGTTTCTAGAGTTGAGGCCCGGTCTACATCTCTGGAACAAGGGCATGGCTGATGTCAAGGCGGTGCGAAGGAAATCTCCGCTATGCTACGGTCCCCAAAGAATTTACCTTCCCGCACCCACTCCTCTGACCGTTCTCCCACCCCAGGCCCTACGCAATATCCTAACGGATATTGTTTTTATCACCATCGGTATGGCCTGAAGGCGACTAAGTGCTCCCAACCCTGCACTTTGTCGGGAAACCTCTTCGCCAGCAATCCATAAAGGCGGTGGATCCAGCTGGCCACCCCTCCGTTTGTTCTTCCTCTCCGCCTTCTTCGTCTCAGGATGTCCTGCGCCTTTTCGACAGGTCTACAAACCTGTTCTTTCTGATCGACACCAGAGCGTCGTATTCTTTGCCACCTCGAGATGCTACCCAGAAGTCCGCTGTTCCTCTTCCTGACCGGGCTCTTTACGCTGCAAATGGTAGTACCATCCCTGTTTATGGTGAGCGTTTGTGCACCTTAGAACCTTCTCTCTCTTCGCCGTCAATTCCCCTGTATTCGTGGTTGCTGATGTGACACAACCCATTTTGGAGCTGATTTTCTGTCACATTTCGATCTTATGGTTTGACCTGAAGAACAGGAGATTGGTTGACGGTTGTTCGTCCTCTTTCTTCTGCAGGTACCGTAGTTTCTTCTGCTCTTAAAGCATCTCTGCGGTTGCTCCTTCTTCTGTTCTCTCCCCCTTCTTCCACCATTCCTGCAGAAGGATTTTCCGGCGCTGTTGGAACCCCTGTTCTTCTTCCTCTCCTGTTCAACATTCCTGTGCGCCAACCATATATAGAGACTACGGGCTCTCCCACCTTTGCTCGTGCTCGGCGTCTCCTCCTGACAAGCTCAAGGAAGCCAAGGCGGAGTTTAAGCACATGCTCGAACTTGGTATCGTCCGCCCTTCCAAAAGTTCATGGTCCTCCCCCTCCATATGGTCCCTAAAGGTGCTTCTGATTGGAGGCCTGTGGGAGATTTAGGGCTCTGAACGCTTGTACGATACCAGACCGCTACCCGGTCCCGCACATCCAGTCTTTTACCTCTAATCTGGCTGGTAAATCCATTTTTAGTAAATTGGATCTTGTCAGGGCTTACCACCAGATCCCAGTCGCACTAGAGGACATGCCGAAGACGGCCATCATCACCCCTTTTGGCCTCTTTGAGTACAACACGCATGCCTTTCGGTTTGAGGGGTGCAGCTCAGACTTTTCAACGCTTCATCGATGACGTTCTTAGAGGTCTCCCCTTCGCCTTTGCTTATCTGGATGACCAACTCATAGCTTCCTCTTCTCCTGCCGAGCATGAGCAACATTTACGTGCAGTTTTGCCAGGTTGGACGAATGTGGCATGCGTCTCAACCCGGCAAAGTGTGTTTTTGGTGTCCCTTCTCTTACCTTTCTAGGACACCCTGTTTCAGCGGATGGCATTTGTCCTCTTGCAGAGCGCGTGGAGGCCATTCGCAACTTCCCTAGGCCTGTCTCTCAGAAGCAGCTTCGTCAGTACCTCGGCATGCTTAACTTCTATCATCGTTTTCTCAAATCGGGCGCTGATATTCTTCGACCCCTCACCACTCTCATCCGCCCCAAGCACCGAGGCAGTTCTACAAAAGTGGACTGGTCTGACGAAGCTACGGCTGCTTTTGAAGCTTCCAAAGAAGCACTCGCTTCTGCCACACTCTTGGTCCACCCCCAGGACTCAGCTCCGACCAGAGTTCAGGTAGATGCCTCCGATTTGCTGTCGGAGGTGTTCTCCAGCAGCACCTGAATGGAGTGTGGTCCTCTCGCCTTTTTTCTCTCGCAAGGTGCCAAACCCCTCCTGAGACTCGCTACAGGTGCTTTCAGGAGGGAGTTACTTGCGATGTATCTCACCATCCGCCATTTCCGCTACTTTCTGGAGCGTCGTGAGTTTTCCACATACTCACTGATCACAAAACCACTTACCTTCGCTATTTTCTCCAGAAACAAACGGCACTCTCCTCGAGAAACTCGTCACCTTGAGTATGTCTAACAGTTCACCACTGATGTCAGGACATATTTCAGGTGGCGACAAACTTCACTTGCTGACGCTCTCCCCGCATTGGAAATCGACCGATTCAGCCTTACCAACATCGGACTACAACCGCATATGGCAACGTGCCAGACTACTGAGGATCCTGCACTTCCACAAGGACTCTTCTCTCAAGATGGAGTGGCTCCAACTCCCTGGCGATAAGAAGAAACTTCTGGTGCGATGTCTCTCCAGGGATCTCGTCCGTTTCGTACCTGGCATCGTTCCGTAAGGCTGTTTCCTTCAATCTTCACTGCGCTTTCCCTCCCTGGCATTGAGGCTTCACGAAAACTGGTTGCTGCCCGATTTGTGTGGCCCTGATCTGAATGCCTACGTAGCACTTGCGGTGTCGCCACTTGTCTTCCCTTGCCAGCGTTCTAAGTAAACCGTCACACCAAGGCCCCGCTAGGCAGTTTCTTACCCCCTGGTGCTCGCTTTGAACGTGTCCACATCGACATCGTTGGACCTCTGCCTCCCCCCGCGGTAAAAAATACATTCTTACGTGTATAGATTCGGTTCACACATGGACGAGCTATTCCCCTTCTCTTGTCCGCCAGCGGGGAAATCCATAGCTAAAGGCTTTCTGGGCTCATTGGGATTGCGCTTTGGTGTTGCCGCTTTCTGATCACAACGGACCCAAGTAGACCTTTTGAATCCTTCTTATGGAGAGATTTGATGAATCATTCTTGGTTCAGAGAAGATTCACACTTCTTTCAATCAAAAAGCGAACGGCATTGTTGAACGTTTCCACCGTCAGCTAAAGGCTTCTCTTCTAGCTCAGCCCAATCCGGAAAATTGGACTTACGCTCTCTCCCTTTGTAATGCTTGGCATTCGCTCGGCTGTTAAAGAGGATCTGCACCAATGGTGGTGACAACTGTGAAAAAAAATATATAAGTGTAATGGTTCATACCTCGACGAATTTTCCAATATCATCTTCATAACAACAGTCTTCAGTCTCATCCTTCTACAGCCGACCCGCTTGCATATAATACTTACCACACATAGAGGAACGTCTGAATGCTCGAGTCCGTGACGAAGACCGAAAACACTCCTTCTCGATCCATATTTAAGCGTTTACCTAAACCCCGATCGAAATCTTTAACCAGCGACGAAGCTTCGATAGTTAAAAGATCTAAATACTTTAATTTTTCATCGCCGTACCCCTAACACTTTTCTTTTATTTTCATGTCTGATATCAAACGTGAACTACCCACTACGCAACCGCTCTACGCAACCTAAGTTACGACGGACCTTTTCCTGTGATACTTAGAAGGATGAAAAAATACTTCATGATTCTCGCAAAAATTCATAGCTGCGCGAAAAACCAAAATATCAAACCTATTGATTCCATAAGCATATTCTTCGAAGGCGAATCCTCTTCACTGTTCGAACCATACTGACGCATTTACCTTATGTATTCAATTATCACACTCCTATCAACTAACGTTACTAATTAAACGATACCAATATAACAAATCTCCATAACAACATCCTCTAACACTATTATCAAAACTGACACTCATATAACCATTACACATCCTCACACCATCTAATCTCCATCGCCAACGACAAGCAAACTCAAATACAAACAGACCAGGAAACATAAGAACTCACAACCGCTACAAAGAGATCTCCGTCATTATCTTGCTACACATCCACTCACGAAGAACCTCAGGATTACAATATACAAAACTCACAAAAGACATCACACCTCGGAGCTAACTCTATAACAGAACACAAGACAGATGTAATCACTGAACATCGCAAACCAAGAAAATCAACACCTGCATCGACAAAATCTGGGAAATACTGTCCAGACTACACATCCACACAAACCGAACCCATTAAACTAGAATAATTGTCGAAGCAGAGGATGGCATCTATTTCGATAGCCGAGCGACTCATTTCGATATAGTAACGGTGACCTCCTCAGCACTCAGGGAAGAGTCATTCAATGTGGTCAGATTGAAAAGGTCCCAAGATGTCCACATGATTTAACCAACCAAATAAGCAGTAGCACAATGCAGAAAGAACGTAGTTAATCTGAACGAACTCTATTCTTACTCACCATGAGCAAATTAAAAATTATGATTACGACATGGACGTGCAGTCCTCATCTACAATACTACCAGAACCATTTTGCGTTCAACTCAACCAGTTTGCTAGAGCTCATATATACTTATTGAATTATTTATATATAAACTTAATATAAGTTATCTTAAAGCTTATAAAAGCAGCTAATTACTTTTTTATGCCATGGTGAGTGAAATAGGCAGTGCACGAATTTATAATAATAATTAAATAATAATTAATGATAAATAATAGATGAATAATATGTCGGATACTCTTCATAAGATTATAATTTCTTAAAAATATAATATAATAATATAATATATATATTTATTTATAATGGCTATACTAGAACTATATCCATCATTGGTTAGACACAACCTTAGAATTAAGATAATATTACTAAGGACCTATTATATAATTATGTAAGAGCCACTTTTCATGAAGAGGAACCTAACGCAAACCGAATATTTAAGAAAATATAATATTGACCCAATAAATACCTGAAATTTATTATGATTAGGCCGACAAGTAATCCATCTATAAATAGGCCCAAATATTTTATTCAAATTATATATACAAAATTTAATGTAAAATAAATTAATTAATTCATTAATTTATTTAAAATATTAGTATAATAATTATTATTAT
>JABUQX010126222.1:2500-5000 GCA_015478945.1 Trachelipus rathkii
CATATAGTGCTACAGTGTTTACCAAGAAAAGTTTAATGATTACAAAGATGTAATTCAATTTCATGAGGGTTTATACGATATAAAATCTCTTCAATGTTACAGGTCATAAATTATAATTCTTGACTAAAGATTGATGCATCATCCAATGAAGGATATCGCAAACCTTTTACAGTTTACCTTTTATCTCAAACGTCAATCTATTTTTTTTATAACACAGAATATCTTTCATCAGAAAAAGTTTATGGTGATGTGTTTTTTTTAAACAAGTATTTAATTCTTGTCGGCTCAAGAAGCGACTGATCAAGTCATGTTGCTGCACACAAATGTTACTTACTCACGTAAAGAGTTCCTAAAGTATATAAAGAAGTTACATCTATAACTCACGGTTATTTACTCTGCGAGCTTCATCCCAAGAACACTCAAGAGTGTTGCTGCGTACAAATATCTTACCTAACGAAGCTGAGACGGTAACATACCTGAACAATGAGTACTCTAGAACAAATTATTTACTCTTAATGAGAAAATTTATAACCTGAAACCTTCAGCAAAACGTAAGCTGATGCTGTGAAGATGCCAATATTTTGTTCAAGTATGCCGAATGGTTGAAAGAAAGTTTTCCTTTTCATGCCAGCTTGCATTTTTCATCCATCTCACATAGAAACAGTCATCAAAAATGAATTCAAATTTAAACACCATTGAAAATAAAAAGAAACTATTCGAAATGGTAGAGGCTGTGCTTCCTACCTCTTACCTTTTTCCGTCGTAGCTCCTTTTGATAACCAAGTGGCTTGCTCAATAATGAAGAAGGTCGTGGTTTAACCTTACAGCGTTATGAGAAGATGGTATCATACAGCGCAGCTCTACGCTCAATCACAACAAACAACACAGCAGTCGCTACAACAACCTCCATCACAACCCTCCAGAAGCCTCATACCTTTGTATTACCTTATGGTCAGAGCTGGATCAACATCTTTTATTTTTTGAACTGAGCCGAAGTTGGAGCAGTATAAATATAAATGCTGAAGAAGGAGCACATACTGTAAAATATTAACAATATGACAGTTAACCTTCATGAAAAAAAGAAATCCTATAGTCAAACCGCTATAAGCCAAAATTAGTAGATCTTAAAAGTTTAATTAGGTAATTCATCTAAGGAAGATTCAACTCTAGCATCAGATACTAAGATTGAAGTGAAAAGGAGAAGATAATTTTAAAAATGTACTGGAAGAAAGCTTACAAATGAGAGGTAAAAAAAACTGGTTTAGCTCTACATAATATTTTAAAAGACCAGATTTCATGGAACGATATCGGTCAAATCATTACTGAAGGAGAAACAGTTGACGGTTTGAATATTGTTGATCTAATATCTGATCTTTCGCATGATTGGAAGAAGGATCCTGTAAGAGGATGGAGCAGGATCAAGCATGACCTTCAGACTATTAATTTTCCGAGAACTTTAATCCAGAATAAACAAAGGTTGAAGGATTTGGATAATATTTCAAAGTCCCCAAGACCAGAGCGTGTCCTTCCGGTCCTTCTTTTGCGGCGGACAGATTAAAAACATAAAATATGAACATATCACGTCAGGGGCGTAGCCAGGGGGGGCTGAGGGGGCTGCAGACCCCCTGAAATTATTGAGAGTGCAATTTTTTCAGCAGAAAACAAACTACATATATATATATATATATATATATATATTATATATAAAGCTCTATATTCAGAAATATATATTTATTATATATATATATATTAAATATATATATATTACTATATATAATATATATATATATAATACATTATTATTATATATATATATAATATATTATATATATATATATATATATATATATATATATATATATATATATATATATATATATATTATATATATATTATATATATATATATATAAAGATATATTGAAGCTCTTATTCAGAAAAAAATTCGAAAGCATAGACAAACAACTGGACACTCAAAATAAGAAAAATGTGAAGGAAAATCGAGAAAAACTTGTACCAATAATATAATTGTAACTGTACGTTTTTTGTGGCCAGCAAGGTCTTGCATTAAGGGGCTCAAGTGACTTTGGACGTATGTAATTAATCAACTCCAGCTTAAAATGACGGAAATTTTAGAAGCCTTCTTAGGTTTTCAGAAATGACCAGGTTTTGAAGAACCACTTACTTCTATCGTCCAAAAATTCAATATAAAAATGAAATCATAAAGTCATTTAGTCAGCTTATACAAGGAAAAGTGGAAGAAGTCATCAAACAATTTTTTTTTCATATTAGTTTATGAAACAACGGTATATTTCCAAAAGAACAGTTTTTTCCTTGTTTAAGGTACGCAGATTGGTGGTGATGGAGGTAATACTACTCCTTTTAACTTTAAGAGAGGATTTTTTATCATTTGTTCCGGTTTATGATATCTCAGGAAAGCATTGGCAAATGTAATTTTGGAGAGATTCAGCTATCTTGGTTTCAAACTCGAAAATTTAAGA
>JABUQX010126222.1:10000-15000 GCA_015478945.1 Trachelipus rathkii
CAATGTAGTCATATTTCAATAGCTTCAATTCTTTTTTTCCTGCGTTCACATGTTTAACCGTCTCTCCCTTCTTCATTATAATCTATTCAATTAATATTCGTTTTTGAAGGGGGAGGATTATTGAACAACATTTTGTAAATTAACTTAACGTGTATTTAACTTTAGCAATATAAATATTCAATGACCCGCCGGTTGTCTTTTTTATAATGAGAGGGAGATCTTATTTTTTGTACTATATTCTAACTGTTTACTGTTTACACTAGCCATAGTTGCATCTTTTATCGCCAAAGTTTTCAATTACCAACTGAGCCATAACTATACTTCCGTCATAGATGCAATTACGTTCAGTACGAGATGATCGGATTTTTATTGATACAGGCCATATCCCAGGAATAATGGGTATAACAACTCAAACATGTGATAAGGAGGTAGATTGTGCGAAAGTCCGCTGCTATTTTGAGTCTTCCATTGGCGTTGCTCTTAATACATGTATAAGTGCTATCTTCCATCGGTTGATGATGAATGAAGTATTAGTTTCTTTTCTTCATTTATATATATATATTATAATAAATATAATACTATATTTATATATATATATATATATATTTTTCATTTATCGAATTTTATATTTAATTTGTATTTATATTATATGACCTATATTTTCTATAATTATATATATATATATATATATATATATATAAAACTCTTCTTTAATGGTAAGGGAATATCGCGATAATAGTTTTTTACTTTGAAATATTTGCATATAACATTTTTTTCTAAAATTTTAAATATCCCAAGACTGTTCAAACTCAACACTATTATAACTAATAAAGCCTTATATCTAGTCACAAACATCTTGATTGTATCGACCTGTAAACATTGTAACATTATTATCTCCATGTCTATCTCATTATTTTGGTATAGTTGTTATATATATTTCTGCAATCAAAATAGCCGTTCACATGTGTACGAGCAAGATTGTCAAACAGAAATTTGAAATTGTGATGTTATATGAAGTTGGAAGAGGTTCAAATTTGCGGTATCCTGAATATGTTGAAGAATTTGTTTGTAATTTAAGTGACATATGTATTAAAAGTTTTACAAAAGGAGAATTTCCTAGGGAGGTAGAAGAAAAGATTTTATCATATTTTAAAGTTATATCGATTTATACCTTAAAGTGGATCAAGTTAAATAAAGGACTATTTAGTTTACCCTCTAATGTTATCCTAGTACATAGTACAAGAAGCAGTTCAGGCAAGGAATTGACGTAGGTGGTAACACGGATACAGTGTAAAAAAAATCTGATCTGTGAAGTTGAATACATGTCCACCATGTTTTATAAGAATAAACCTAAACTTTGAATATAAAGCAATAAAGAACCCAGAATTATGGTCTTCGGATCGGTTGGTAATTTGCAAACGCGTTCTACGTGAAGAAGGATGGTTGCTGACAGACTAACAGATCTTCTTCTAAATAGTTCGAAATAAAAGGACCCCGCCCGTCTTTTCTAAATACATTGAAAACGTGACGTCAAATAATAGCTGTTGAATATGGACATAGTATGATTTTCATGAAATTTCGAAAAATATAAAAAACTTGAAACCATTTTAATAAACTCTTCAGCTTTTCCATTCCTTATAACAATGAAAAAACTCTAGTTCATTGTTGCGTAATATATATATTATTATATATATTATATATATATATATAATTATATTATATATATCATTTATAATATATAATAAGTAATATTATATATTATATATATATATATATATTATAATTATATTATCTATTATGTACTAATTATATATTATATATAGTTATATTATTTATATATATATATATAATATTATATATATATATATATATATATTATATATATTATTATTTTATATATATATATATATTTATACTATATATATATATATATTATAATATATATATAATATATATATATATATTATTTTATAATAATATATTCTATATTATAATATACTATATATTATAATATATTATTAATATATATATAATATATATATTATTATAACTTATATTATACTTTATATATATATATATTAATCAATATATATATATATATATATATATATATATATATATTAATAATATATATATATATATATAATTAGATATAATATATATATATATATAAAATATATTATATACTTACATATATATTTATATATATATATATATATATTATCATAATATTATATATAATATAATATATATATATATATATATATATATATATAACTATATATTATATAATATATTAATAATACTATATATATTATATATATATATATATTACGGAGGAGGATATATATATAATATATATATATATATATATATATATATATATAAGGTGTGATCCTGACGGGATTCAACGTTCTCCCGTATCCTTCGGGATCCCGATATGTAAATCCCATCCCGATCCCGATATAAAAATTTTAAGCAACGAAAGATCGGAATCCCGATATATAATATATATTATATATAGTATATATATATATAGTACATATTTCTATATATATATATATATATATATATATTATATATATATAGTATATATATATATTATATAAATCATAGTAATATTATATATATATATATATATAGTAGTATGGTATCCAGTTCGGAGCCCACCAAAGGCTGCCGACGCGCTGAGCGTTCTTATCAGTCGGCGTCTTTGATAACTGATAACAGCGGTGCGTTTACAGATAACGGCGTGATAACGTGTCTTTGTAATTATCTTTATTTTTATTATTATTTTTATTTATTTATTTATTTTATTTTAATTATTATTTAAGTATAATTTTATTAATTATTATGTATTATTATATTATTCATTGATTATTATTATTATTATTATTAATATTATTATTATTATTGATTATTATTTATTATTATTAAGTGCAATTAATATATTATTTAATTGTATGATTTTGATTGCTTTTCAGCCTCCAAATATTTTCTTTCAACAGAGAAGATAATTTTCCTTTAAAATATTTTGAATAATAATAAAACCAATTGATTTTTAGCACAGTACAAGCCTTTCGGCCCGTAAAAGCGGCCTCATATACATTTATATTAATATTTTAACAAATTTTGATAAAATAAATTTCGTATAAACTAAATAATAATTTGAATGAATAAAATTAATCAAATTTTTAGGATGGGAGATAAGTGACCCTTACATTGACTTTTTTGTCATTTAAAGATGTTCAAAAAATTCGGACATTTCGTTATAGTTTATGTTTATCATTGGTTTAATGTTTCCGTTAAGAAACGATTCCCCTAGTCCGCAATTCATAAAAAAAATCATTTTTTCTACGACATAAGGAAAAACGCCCTCTTTTGATGCTCGTTATCGGGATTTTGTGGTGTTCTTCTTTTAAAATGTTTGAAATATTATTTCCAACAGGTGCTATACTTATGTGGCGACATTCTCATGTTGAGTTGTATTCGTTTGTGTACCCGATATAAGAGGCGTTACATCCAGATTTCAAAACATTGAAATCGGTACACAACGTTACTACTACCACCATCCCGAAAGCGATTCACGAGTAGAGAAGCACGAAGCTCAGTTTCAAATGGGCTTTAGAGTTGTATCTAATAATATAGCTTCTTCCCGTCTGTTTGCTTAATATGCTCTTTTAAAAAATTAATTATTTAAATTTGTTCTCTTCATCTTTTTTCTGACTGATAATTTTCAGTTTTATAATATAATACCAGCTTATCGTTTTTCGTTTTCATTCATGGTATTGTTAAATTAAATTATTTAAAGTGTTTCTTTATAGTTTTTTTCTTTATAATATACTGGGGAAGTTATTGTTTATTACATATCCGTTATTTTTTCTTATATTTCTTTATTTATAAAAGGGTCCCATCAGACGATATCTTTAAATTGCTCGATGAACCTAAAAGTCTTTAGTGGTAGCTTAATATTTGTAAAATTTAGTAGGAGTGAAAAGTCGAAATTCAAGTAATGTTCCCTTTATCTGTAGATCTTTAACGGTAGACGCTTCTTATCAATTTTTCCATCCTCTTTAATTTTAAAGTTAGTTTACATCTAAGAAATTAATATAGTTATTTTTATTGTTCTTTCTAAAAGTAAAATTTTAAACCACTGAGATCTTCAATTTTGGATTTGAACTCTTGAATGTTCTGGGTCATTAAATATTACAAAGGTGTCGTCTACGTAACGAATGTAAAAGAAGGATTGAATGGGGCGTTTTCAATAAAAATTTTGTTTTCTACTGATTGATCATGTAGAAATTGCGAAAAGTTGTCCTAAAGGTGATCCCATAGATACGCCAATTTTTTGAATATAAATGTTTTAACCATTGGAAGCCTTGAAAGGTGTTTTTTCGTGGTAACAGTATATAAAGTAACTTCTCAGAATGTCTCTTCCTATGGACGGCGGTGGTTTTACATCATGATGAATAACATTTTCTAAATTATTAGTTATAGTTTCAGATATATGGAACATTTCGTGAAAAGACTTTCGACCTCCAGAGATATAATATTGTTAACATCGAAAGAATTAATGTTGTTTAGTTTTTCCAAAAATTCATCTGTTGATTTAACTATAAATTTTTCGTTAAGATATGGTCTAATTAGGTTGTTTACGTATTTTAAGATATCATAAGTCACGGTACCAGTCATACTTACTATAGGCCTTAAGAGTGGGTCCTCAGTGTTCTTGTGAACCTTTGGTAGGCCATAGAGATGTCCATTGCTGTATTGATGCAATTCTTTTTATTTTATGTTTAATGTCAATGTCCGTGATCTTGCTAGCAAGGCTTTTAATGGTCTTTTTAACTTCTTCCGTTTGACTTTTTAAGCATGGGGTGAATTTTGTTTTATCACTAATGATGGTGTTTAGCTTTTTAATGTAATCTTCTTTACATTTTATTAATTATTATTAATAATATATCTATTATTATTATTAATATTATAATAAATATTATTTA
>JABUQX010126224.1:5000-7500 GCA_015478945.1 Trachelipus rathkii
TTTGCTTCTGAGACCCCAGATGGCTAAGAATTCATCCTCTAACTAGTTTAATATATCCAATTATTACTCCTATTTTTATTTTTTTTTTTTTTTTTTTCTTTAATTTCCATCGAAGGGTTGGAGTAAGTGTCTATAGTAAACATAAACACCTCCTGCAACACGTCTCGAGAATCTCGAATCTCCTAAGTTTCGTGTTCTCTTGCGATTAAAAATCTTTCTTCCTTTCTACTACAATAATTTTGTTGCTTCTGCTATTGCTCTCCTAACAGAACAGATTTTCATGCATCTTTTGATTACCATACACTTCTCACGAGACTGTTATATCTTCTCATCCAAATACTGAGGTCTTTTATTTTGAGGGGATTTCAATGTACACAACACTGAATGTTTAGGGTCCTCTCATACTGACATTCAGTATTCTCAACGGTCTGGAGCAACTAATTAAAGACCCCACACACATTCCGGATCGTCCCAACCAATTCGTGAACACACTTGACCTATGTTTCACATACTAGTCCTTCTCTCTATAATTACACCACCTTCGTTCATATCGGTAATCTGGCCACAACCTATACCTCTAATTTTAATACTTTCTCTCCAACAGCTCCATTCTGCCCTTAAGCGTTTTTTTCTGGCACTTTGATCGGGCAACTTGGGGTCATTTTGGCCGAATCGTTGCTTCTACGGCTAACTATATTTGGAGGGACTGATTTGACTCTGAAGACGCTTCAGCTTCTGCCGATAGAGTGTGAGCTGTAATCGTTAATTGGGATTGAGCAGGTTCATTCCCTTTTCGTAGTAAATTTTTTCTTCCCTCAAAATCCATGCGTTTCTCGATCGTGCTTGTTTCTCTGGCATCAGGCTAGAGACAGTGCGCATCGGGGTGTGGAAAAATTCTCGTTTTCTTATCATCTCTCTCGCTAATTTTCATTCACCTAGAAGTCACATTGCAGGGATACTCTTTCAACGAGCAAAGCGGACTTTCATTAAAGGAAAATGCGCTGACCTCCTTGGTTCTTCTATTGACAAATCTTTCGGGCCTCTTGCCAAAAAACATCTCTAACAACTTCTAAAAATCATCCTTTGCTCCCCTTATTCGCTCTGATGGTTCTGTTGCTAATAGTCTAGCTGAAAAGGCTAATCTCTTTGGCATCCTATTTTCTATTAACTCAACTCTGGACGATTCTGGAATTCCTCCCTCCCCTTCTCCTCTTCAGGTATCCTATGGTCTTGCCTGTGATTATATTTGAGGGTTGCTATGGCGCTGGTGGAAATCTATGAACGTTTAGGAGGCGGGTGGGCCGGATGGCATTCTCCCGAAGTTTTAAGGAGTGTGCTTCCTTTAGCTGAAGCCATTTTTCGTTCAATTTATATTCTCATGCCTCAATACTAACACTTTCCCTCAGTGTTGGAAGCGCGCATATGTCCAACCTATTCCGAAAAAAAGAAGCCGCTCTGACCCTTCTAAATATCGCCTCATAGATCTAAGTTTTATTTTATCTAAGATCTTTGAAACCCTTCTCAACTCTCACTTCTTAGACCATCTGGAATCTCATTCCCCTTTTTTTGCGATCGTCAGTACGGCTTTCGTCACTAGAAGTCTAATGCCGATATACTTTCCTATTTAACGGATTTATGGTTTTCCGCCTTTAGGTACAACGAGGAGACGCGTGGTGGCGCTTGACACATCCAAAGCATTTGACCGGGTATGGTACGCTTCACTGCTCTCCAAGCTCACCTCCTTTGGGTTTCCTCCTTCTCTTTGCTTACTTATGTCTAACTTTTTTTCAAATCGTTCAATATCAGCTGTTGTTGATGGGGCGACCTCTCTTTCTGTCATAGTGGTGTTCCTCATGGTTCTGTTTTATCTCCTACTTTAATCCTACTTTTCATTATTGATCTTCTTACCTGCACATCTTACTCTTTGAACTCATATGCCGATGACTCAATCCTTCATTCTTCAACTCATTTCAATTCTGCTTCCTCTTTACTTCTAGAATTGCCTCTAATCTTAATCTTTCCGATTCTATTCTCGTTGATCTGGATAGGATTTCCGGGTGGGGTCCTCTCAACCTTGTGAAATTTAATTTTTTAAAAACCCAGCTTCTACAAATCTTCCTCTCAAATACCTTCTAACTTTCCAATCTCTTTCGATGGTTCTTTCGTCTCTCCTGTTGACAATATAAACATCATTGGCCTTACCACAAACAAAAAAATGTCCTTGGAAACCTCACATCACAACTATTGCTAGGGCGGCACAAAGGAACTGGGAGTTTGTGAGACTATTTTTCCTCTTCTCAGTTACTCCAGCTATACAAGGGTCTCTTCCGCCCTTGTATGGAGTACTGGTCACATATCTAGGGGGGGCTTTGGTTTCACCCGGCTTTCACTTGACCCTCTATCATTGCGGCTCGACGTTGGTGCTTTATCTCTTTTCTATAAGTTAAAGTACCGGCAAGTACTCGAGGGAACTTTGCACTCGTGTACCACCACCTTATAC
>JABUQX010126224.1:12500-22500 GCA_015478945.1 Trachelipus rathkii
TCAAATCAATGAATAGAGATATATTAGGCTTAGGGGGAGGATTGATAGCCCGAAGGGCTATCAATTCGACAAACAGACAAAACCGAAGGTTTTGTCTGTGTTTGTTTGTATTATTTTTATTACGCGCGCGCGCTCATACACATTATATTATTTATATTATATTATTATTAGTTAGTTCGAAGAAATTTGAGTCACGGAGTTTTGATTCTCAATTTCGAGCCAACTGGTGCTCGACCTCCGGCTCCGACTCTGACTCTGACTCCGGCTCCGGATCCGGCTCCGACTCCGGCTCAGTTCTGAAGTTTTTTTTATTATTATTATTATTATTATTATTATTATTATTTTATTATTATTATTATTATTATTATTATTATTATTATTATTATTATTATTATTATTATATTATTATTATTATTATTATTATTATATTATTATTATTATCATTATTTTTATTATTTATTATCTTTGTTATTTTTTCCACCGAGGTTTCTTCTCGCATCCGGCTCTGAGTCAATATATATCTATTGGGTTAGGGTTATCGTTATGGCGTTAAAATTTGGAGGGGTGTTAGGATGGGGAGGTAACCTTGCTGTATACGAAGTTACAAACCCTCTGGGTCCCCGAAGGGGGCCCCACCCCCTTAAAAATCGAAAGTGTTCGTTAAATTGGCTGAAATTTGGTGAGAGGATTCAGAGTTGAATTTCTAGAAATACTTGATATGTGAATCTGCGAGTTGGCTCCTGCACCGGTGCTGGGAGCCACTGCGATGCTTAGTTAATAAAAACAGTCGTATAACAACAATGTTGATGTCCTTATAGGGTTATTGTCAGGTCGTAGAAGTTCGAATATGAATGGTTTATTAGTCCGTTATAGGCGGTGTCTAGACCCCTCATTAGGGGGCTCCCGACTGAAAAAAAGAGCACAGAGTGCAAAAAACAAAGGAGAATGAAGAAGAGTATGAAAGAAATAAAGAAAGGAAAAGAAATTGGAGAAGGATCGATCAGAGGAGTAGGAGTTGGGACAGCTGCACTGGTGGCTGGATCCGGTGCAGTGCTGTGCTGGGATAGTAAATATTTGTTTAATAATACAATATTTGTGTTTAAAATATATGTTTATTAGGATGTAGATCTCAACAAGGTGTTTGAGGGACTCCCTCATGAGCAAGAACGGTAGCGTCATCAGGGCCTCCTCGTTCCTGCAAACGCGAGCCGCAGCGCGCGCAAGCCAGTGGCAATCCGTCCGAAACCGGCGCTTCGCGCGCCCGCAGGCGCGCCCGCAGGCGGGCGCGCCCGCCGGCGCGATCCGACGCGGGCGCGCGCCCGCAGGCGCCCCCGCCGGCGCGAACCGTCGCGGAAGGGGCGTGTGCGCGCGCCCCCTCGCATCCCGCATGTACGATCCGGTACGAGAATGCAAACGTGTTCTGTTTTCAGAAATTTATTATTTTTTATTTTAATATATTTTTTGTTTTTACTAAAACAAAAATTTAATCTTTTCATGTTTATAACAAAAAACTTACATTTTTACATACCCTAAATCAGTAAATCAGTAAATCATACCATCATCCAACCACCCTTCTGTCCAAATCAATGATTCTATGATCTATGATTATTGATCTATATCTTATTGATTAGGTCAAATTTTTTACTAAAATTGTAACGTTTTACATACCCTAAAGCAGTAAATCAGTAAATCAAACCACCATCCACCTACCCTCCTGACCAGTTGTGATCCATTGATCTATTGATCTATTGATCTATTGATCTATTGATCTATTGATTAAGGTCAAATTTTTTACTAAAATTGTAACGTTTTACATACCCTAAATCAGTAAATCAGTAAATCAAGCCACCCAACCTACCCTCCTGTCCAATCATGATCTATTGATCTATTGATCTATTGATCTATTGATCTATTGATCTATTGATTAAGGTCAAATTTTTTACTAAAATTGTAACGTTTTACATACCCTAAAGCAGTAAATCAGTAAATCAAACCACCATCCAACCGCCCTCCTGACCAGTTGTGATCTATTGATCTATTGATCTATTGATCTATTGATCTATTGATCTATTGATTAAGGTCAAATTTTTATTTAGTATAAATAAGTTCTTGGGATAAAAAACAGAAAAAGAAAACAAGTTTTTTTTTTTATTTTTATTTTAAAGCCTTTATAACATAAGTGCAAACTACATAATCGTTAACATATAAATTTTTAGCATCAAATATATTTACAATTTTATTAAAAGAAATATTATTTAAAAAACATATAATGAAATAAATACAGTATACACCACATAAATTAGATCTGATAGGTTGTACAGGAAAACATAAGGTCTTAACATATTGAACATTATTATATTTTAAAAAAGATGCTACATAATGATTACTAAACATAAAATCTAAATGCAGAGAGTCAAGGAAATAAACAACATTATTTTTATTCTTATACACAGCTATCCAATGTCCATTGCTTGAAACATCCCGGGAAGAAGTGTTGAAGATAAGACCAGAATCTGTATCCAATTTCACAGAACAGAGTTCATTACATGCGAATACGCCTAAAAATCTTCTTTCGTTTCCGAAGGCATTTAATATTTCTTCTTCATTCATCATTAATAATTCAAGATTATATTTCGTGTTCTGTCAATCTCGATGATTTGAGGATGCTCCAGATACACCAGAACTGAGATTGAGGATGTCAAACTTTGTCCAAATTTAAGACTCAATCCTAATGTCCCTTTTCTTAGGATATTGAGATGATAAGCATTACAGGCTGAAAGATCAGCAGTGAGATCATATGCATATAAATTACTGTTTTCAGCATAATTCTTGAGATCAACACCCGTACCGTTATCGCTGCATGATACCGTATTGAGCAAAAAAATCGATAAAAGGCCGTGAGCATGAGAATGTAATCTTCATATATCCATCTCATAATTCACGACGTAAGCGTTGACCATTCACATTGTAAACTGATCCCCCTCTAAGTCCGAATTGCGGTAATTTAAAGGGGGAACTTTCCATAGTTTCAGAATAAGCGTTCGTGTCTACATTCCTATATTACCTTCTGAGGTAAGCTCCATTGACTATGTATAGGTAATATTAATGCTCTGATAACCCTTGGGTAAAGTTAAAAATTTTAGTTTCAATTCTCTTGATTGGATATTTCGCTGTATCGATCAAAAGAGATTTCTCTATTTCCATATGTTTAATGGGAGATAATTTCACTTTACGTACATAAAGATATGCATCCAGTAATTTAAAGATAGGCTTTGGCTTCGTAGTTGTTGCTAAAAGAGCACTTTTAACATTAAGAGCAAATTCGGGTGTAGATCTAGTTAACCTAATACGCGTATCCACAGATGGTAGAATAAGTCTTTCCTGAGAGAATATATCACCATTTACCCGTCCATAATATTCATAGGTGTTATTTTTAGATTTACCAGCATGGGTTCTGTGGTTCTCCACATCTTTTAAATTGTAATATCCACATGATTGTAGATGAGACTCCTTCGCATCTTGAGAATAATTTAATAAAGTTTCAATATAACTTCGATAAGGGTAACTTGCTGCTGAGGCTCCTAGAGATGTTTCATTTAAAAATACCTCAAGTTGATTAAAACACGTATACAGGAAATTTGTTTCGGTGGATACTATGTGATCGGTTCCTGTGAGATCTGAACCATCTTCGTTTACTAACTTAGTCTTTAGATATAAAAACACATTCGAAGGGTCAAGATATTGATCAGAAGTGCCAGGAATATTGAAATCAAGAGGTACATCTGTATTTGTGATTGAGTGAACGGGATTAATACTAATAAAGCTGGATTCACTCACACTGATCTGTGTAGGGTTCACAGAGAAGAGATCCAATTCACTCTTACAACAGTCAGGACTGGAGGGATGGAGGAAATGCATCTTGCTGGTACAATCACTGGACGTATAATGATGAGAGATCTGTTTAAACATTCCTTATATACAAAATAGTTACAGGTTGCCACTGTTTATGTAAAATAATAGTGGTTCAGCATCATTATTAAAGGGCAAACACATCAATGCACTTTTTCTTTAATGGTCCTTTCCTATTCCTCTTTATAGGTTTTTTACGATGACCTACACCTTGACCAGTCATCTTACGTCGTATTTTTCGTTTAACATCATCTAACATTTCATCAGAAGCATCGGCTAGTCGACGTTTTACAGCTGTTCGAGGGTCGACACCTCCCATGATATCCTGGAAAGTATCTATACCTGTCCTAGCTGCTTTTTTAGCGAGGTATTTGCCTCCTGATTTAAACAAAGGGATAGCACGTCTGAACAACGAAGCAAAAAATCCACCTAAACCATATCCCCTCTGCATTCTTGAACCCCTAAAGACGCGTTCCCTTTCCATTATTATTATTTATCGGAGCTTCCTTCTTATATGTACTTTACACACTGCTGTCCCGCTTGTGAATGGATAAGGTTTTCCCTCAACATCTCTTATATAAATACGAATCGAACTCAGTTGGGTCTTACTCAAGGGTAAGTAGTGAACATTAGGAAAGCTAATAACTTTACTATCTTTAGGAAAATGAACTACTCTTAACAAAGAGGCTTTAGTATTCCCTACGTACTGATGGTCTATAATATCTGTATAAACATAGGCCATACCAGGATCTTGAAACATCTTAGAAGGCCTGCATACAAAATGTAATGAACTCTCGATATCATTTTTTGTGACATACTCATCCATCGTTGGTATATAACGCGTTAGATCCTTTAGAGTAGGTTTGATATTATTTCTCAATGTTTTGTTTACATATGAATAATGGCAATTACGAAACCAACCTGACGGGCTGAAAATAAATAAACCTATATCGTTCAGGTTTACTTGAGCTTGAGATTTTAAGGTGATTAACACGTTATCTTCGTTAACGGATTTATTAACAAGAAACACTAAATCATTACATAACTGACTTGCTTCAAATTTTTTGTTTAAATCTAGGAACACATCGGTAACCGATTTATAGAAACCTCGGTTTATGTAATATCTTTCAAAGAAATATTCTTTCTTGCCTCGTTTGATGACTGGCATATTATCGTTAATTTTTAATACATTTTTAACATTATCAACATTTCTATATATCGAAAACGCCAAATATGATTCAGGCCTATTCTCTATATCGGCATCCAGTATCATTTCACTTAATCCTGCTTCATACATTTCTCGACCAAAAGTTATAGGGTTCAATAATTGAGTTGTATAGTCTGATATTTTATTTTCCCGGATGTAGATCCATAGAAGCCGATGAGGGCAGCGTTAAATAGAAATGATCTTCACTCTCCATGTTCCCAACGTAAACTGATCAATGTTTCTTAATTTCACTAGCATTTATATAACTGCTAAACTTCATTGGATAACCTACCCATTTGACAAGATACTGTTTATTTTTACCTTTTCCTTTAGATCCTAATATTTTTTTCTATTTTATACTCATGACTCTTAGGATCAAATTGTATTTTCTGTATTTCTTGTTTATAAAATCCTCCTTTTATTTTTTCACCATCATTAATCATCAAGATAGATGTATAATTTTAACCCAGTCTCTCGGGAATTCTCTGACGGTATCTACTTTAAAAACTTCTCTCGACCATCCTGCTTCATACCCTTTTCTGAAATTTTCGTCAGTCCTGGATACTCTCACATAGTCTCCTACTTTAATGCCTGTGTTATCTTTTATTTTTCCATTTGGGTTGACAGGTACAATAGGTTTCGTCTTCACCATCTCTATAGGGGTATTCTTAAGTGTTCTATGATGAGATCGATTATATGAGTAAGCCAAGTCCTGTAGTATATCTATATATTTAAATGTATTCATCTTTGTGAAATACCTATGCATTCTTTCTTTTAAGTTCTTTGTACTCTTTCAACTATTGCCGCTTTGTTTACTGAAAATGTGTTGTAATACCCTATGTCATACTCTGTAACTAGTTCTTGAAACTCTTTACCTAAAAATTCTGAACCCTTATCTGTCCATATCATTTTGGGATATCTGTCTTCTTCATTTATAATTTCTCTGACTGCTGTAGCAACAGTCTTTGATTTTTTATCTTTTAAAACCCTTAACCATAAGTATCTGGAATATACATCTATCACAAAAAGAATATAGTGATACCCTTCATTGTAAGATTTATATTTTATCATATCGGTCAAATCTAGTTGCCATACGCTATCTAAATATGGAGCTATAGTTTTCCGTGTAGGAAATTTTTTTCGTATAGGTTTATGAAGGGTAAAAGCATCCTCACCTTCTAAATATTTTTTCAATTCTTTTTTACTAATTTGAGGAAACTTTGAAGCAAACCTTGAAAAACCCCCGTAACTGTATGGCTGCTTCACATCAAAGTAATATTTATCGACCGCTTCCTTAGCCTCCATGACTCACAATGACATTAACAATAAAAATTATATTCATTTATACTGAAAGGTGATATAAAAACCAAATGTATATATGAAATATTTTATTTTTTTTTTAATTACAAAATAATATTAACTATTTTAAATTACAAGTCTAAAAACATAGCAAATGTATACAAATATATAACATAGGTTATATGTATAATTTTAAATTACAAATAATACAGTCATATAAAAATTATGAACTAATCCATTTTGAAGCGATGTGTGGTTTTTTTCCTATTCTTCCTACACTTGAACGTAATGTACTTCTACTTAACAACTTTAATCTATCCGATGCAAAAGAAGTACCAGAGGGACTTGCATCAGGTCTAGGAGACAATGGAATATTATCCAAATCCGCTAATCTTTGTTTATTCAGGATTAAAGTTCTCGGAAAATTAATAGTCTGAAGTTCTTGTTTGATCCTGTTCCATCCTGTTACAGGAGTCTTCTTCCAATCACGCGAGAGATCGGATATCAAGTCAACAATATTCGAGCCAGGTATTGTTTCCCCTTCAATAATGATTTGACCGAGTTCGTTCCATGTAATCTGATCTTTTAAAATATTATATAGAGCTATACCCGTTTTCTTACTCCTCATTGGCAAGCTTTCCTTGAGTACATGTTTAAAATTGTCTTCTCTTTTCACCATAGACTTAGTATCTGTTACTAGAGCTGAATCTTCTTTAGGTGAATTTAATAAAACTTTTAGATCTACTAATTTTTGTATAGCATTTTGATATAGGATTCTTTTTTCATGAATGTTAACATCAGAGTTTAATATTTGATACAGTTCCTTCTCGTAATTATTTAGCTGCACAACTTGAGGATCATATAAACTCATGGGCTGCTGTTGAATCAACGGTTGACGTGGGTTATAGCTATCCTGATGTAGTTGAAGGTTTGATTGAGGTTGTTCGAATTGATGCTGTTGTTGTTGTTGTTGTTCTTGTTGTTCATGCTGTTGTTGTAGTTGTTGTTGCAGTTGTTGTTGTTGTTGTTGTTGTTGTTGTTGTTGTTGTTGTTGTTGTTGTTGTTGTTGTTGTTGTTGTTGTTGTTGTTGTTGTTGTTGTAGAGGTATGGGTCCTGTGTTATATTTCAACTTCTCATAATCGCTGTAGGGTAAAACCGCTACCTTCTTCATCATTGAGCAAGCCACTTGGTTATCAAAGGAGCTATAACGGAAAAGAGTAAAGGTAGGAACACACCTCCCCCTTTCTGTATTAGCTTCTTTTTATTTTTAAGTTTTCTTACGTTACCAGCAAGTTTTTTAATGATGTTTCTATGACGACGTAGCTTTACCTTCTGAGGTCTGTTTAAAGGAACATTTCCTTTTATAAGATTTAGGCATACTTCTGCTATACATTGTATGAATTTTTCATCTTCACAGATCAGTTTACGTTTTTCAGAAGGTTTCAGGGTTTTAAATTTTCTCATAAGAGGTAAATACTCTGCTACTAAATCACTCATTATTCAGGTATGTATACTGTCTCAATCTCGTTAGGCAAGATATTTGTACGCAGTAACACTCTATGCGTGTTCTTAGGATGAAGCTCACATAGTAAATAACCATGAGGTATAGATGTAACTTCTTTATATACTTTTAAGAACTCTTTACGTTGAGTAGGGAACATTTGGGTAGCCACAACATTTACCTGACTCATATCCCTCCGTTGCCCAAACAAGATTAAATACTGTGTGTTTAAAGACACATCACGCATATACTTATTCTGATGAAAGATATTCTGCGTTATAAAAAATACTGTGATGTTTAAATGATGAGAGTAAACTGTGAAAGTTTCGCTATATCCTCAATTCAATTTAACTGCATCAAATCATCAAGGAATCATAATTTTTATCCCCCTGGTAAACATTGACAGAGCTTTTAATGTCTATAACCCTTCGTGAAATTTTGATTACATCTTTGTAAATCTTTAAACTTTTCTTTGGTAACACTGTAACACCGATATGATTTTAACAGGTTCTGTTTCGAAAATCTGCAACCTCTTTAAAAATGTTTAATAACAGAAAGGTTTTCCCACACCCTGTAGGGACCAGACACAAGACATGTAGCAGGTGTCCGGAACATAAATTTACCAACGTTCCATTCCTAGATTGACCCCGACACTAATGAATAAGAAAAGGTTGCACTTATGTTATAAAGGCTTAAAATAAAAATATAAAATAAAAAAACTTGTTTTCTTTTCCTGTTTTTTTATCCCAAGAACTTATTTTCCACACAATAAAAATTTACCTTAATCAATAGATCATAGATGGTCAGGAGATCGCACTCAATCTCAAGATCACAACTGGTCAGGAGGGCGGGTTTGGATGGGTGTTTGATTTACTGATTTACTGATTTTAGGGGTATGTAAAAACGTTACAATTTTTAGTAAAAAATTTGACCTTAATCAATAGAATCAATAGATCACTAGATCAATAGATCAATAGATTCAATAGATCACAACTCCGCGCCTCGCGCAGCGCCCGCTGGGTTTGGGTTGGCTGATTCCTACTGATTTACTGAATTTAGGGGTATGTAAAACGCTTACAATTTTACGTAAAAAATTTGACCTTATCATAGATCATAGATCAACTAGATCAATAGATCAATAGATCAACAACTGGTCAGGAGGGTGGGTTGGGTGCTTGATTTACTGATTTACCTGATCTTAGGGTATGTAAACACGTTAACAATTTTACGTAAACAAAACTTGAACCTTAATCAATAGCATCAATAGATCCAATAGATCAATAGATCAATAGATCAATGATTAATAGATCATTAGATCAATAGATTCAATGGATCCACAACTGGTTCAGCCGCCCACGGGTAGCCCGTGGCATGGTGGTTGATTCTACTGACTTTACTGGATTTAGGGTAATGTAAACATGCACATTTTAGTAAAAAATTTGGACCTTAACTCATAGATCAATAGATTAACTAGATCCAATAGATCATAGATCACATAGATCATGATTGGAACAGAAGGGTGGTTTGGATGATCGGTATGAAATTGTTATGATTTTAACGATTTAGGGTATCGTAAAAAATGTAAGTTTTTTTAATGTTATACAACACGAAAAAGAATAAATTTTTGTTTTAGTAAACGAACAAAAACAAAAATATTTAAAATAAAATAAAAAATATAAATTTTTGCCAAAAAAATTAAGTTGAAAACGAACACGTTTGCATTCTCGTACCGGTTCGCACATGCAGGACGCGGGGGCGCGCGCACGCGCCCCTTCCGCGGTGGTTCGCGCCGGCGGGCGCGCCTGCGGGCGCCGCACACGCGTCGGCATCCGCGCCGGCGGGCGCACGAACGGGCCCAAGCTCGCCCCAGTTTCGCGACGGCATCTCGCCACTGCCGCTTCCGGGCCTGCGGCGCGCGCACCCGCAACGACTGCGACCTGATCGACGCTAACCTTCTTTGTTATGAGCAACGAAGTCTCAACACCTTAGTTGAGATCTAAACATCCTTATAACACTATATTTTAACACAAAATATTGTATTATTATACACAATCATTTACTATCCCACCACGGCACTGCAACCG
>JABUQX010126225.1:0-7500 GCA_015478945.1 Trachelipus rathkii
AACATTTATACCCACATGTATGTTTAACCGTTTTCATTTATTTTAAACATTTCCGGTCCTAAGCACCCCGCTTCAATATATATATATATACCATATGATACCCAACCTCACCATATCAACAACTCTCATATATATATTCTTCTCCCCAAGACTGGGAGTAAGGTTTGTTGGAAACAGAAAAGTAGTAAAGAATATGGTAGTCGAAAAAGTCCAGCCGCCTGCGTCCGTACATCTTTTAGTAGAGAACTCGTTGCGGTCAATCACTGAAACTGGGACCTCGGGACTCACTATGGCATCGTCAATGTGTGGTTTCATCCCATGGGTCAGGCCCACAACCACATGCCCCCCTCACGCGACCGCCATTCATTAATGCATCTTTCTTCTCGCCTTCGCCATTCTGTTTCCTCTCCTTGAGGCGTTCCTTTACTGACTCCGGTCCACCAGTGTTCCATTATCCAGTGTTACGTGGACCACCAACTCCCATTCCATTCATTCCACCACCATTCCATCCTTCCTTCCCTCATTCTCCCCATTCTTTCTTTTCCCTCCAAGACTTCCTCCAGCATCCCAACGATTCATTACCCAGCCACCTTCCCTGCCATTCACAACTTTCCGACCCCTCTTCCATGTGTTCCTTTTCATCAAATATATGCCTAAATGTTAACTCAGACTGCCAGCTTCTCACCATCAACTTCACACCGAGGACTGCTCTCACTCCCAACCATAACCCATCTAATCTAGGTTTTTTTACTTTCAAACCTCCTTTTACACCCTACCATACCCCTGTCCTCTCAAATTTTCTTCAGGTTCTCCATAAAAATATCTCCCTCATATAATAGGTAGGGAAGCCTCATCTTCCATTCTCCATCATTCTAACACAATCCCCTGACACCCCAATCTCTAATTCTTTCTGTCACCTTAAATTTGAATAGTCAGGAACATAACAAATCCCTGCATATCGCTATTAAAATTAAACCAATCACACAGCTCAATTTATTCTTATCTTCATACATACTTTCCATTCCATTCAGAAGCTCACCTAACCT
The DNA here is from genome assembly GCA_015478945.1 of Trachelipus rathkii. Classification (NCBI taxonomy): domain Eukaryota; kingdom Metazoa; phylum Arthropoda; class Malacostraca; order Isopoda; family Trachelipodidae; genus Trachelipus; species Trachelipus rathkii. The sequence continues at coordinate 1,047 of JABUQX010126225.1, forward strand.
ATATATCACTAACACCTGCCATAGAACTTTCCTATTAATCTAACAAGCATTCAAATCCATAAGGCCTAAGTACAATTTATTCTTATCCTCCTCATTTCCCAATCATTTGTTTCAATGTAAGATTTGGTCCACCACATCTAAACACACCTTGTTCAGCCTACTCCAATCAGTCCTTCCAGTGCTCAGCCCTCTTCCACCCTCATCCCTCTCTCTTCCAGCAATTCCTTTATTCCATCCATCCATCCTCCTCTCTCTCTCTCCTCTCTCTCCTCTCTCTCCTCCTCTCCTCTCTCACCTCTTTCTCTTTCTCTCTCTTTCTCTATATATATATATATATATATATATATATATATATATATTATATATGTAAATGACATACTAGTAGATGATAGAGATTTATTTAGAACTTTTATATATAAAATAATAATATATCAATGACCAGAGATAATAAAAAAACCATTCCCTTCCCCCATTCCTTCCATCCTCTTTTCCCCTAATCCATCTAAATGTGTTCTGGGCTCCATCCCTCTTTCTCCTCTCTCCTCTTTCTCTTTCCTCTTTCTCTTTCTCACTCCTCCTCCTCCTCTTTCTCTCTACTCTTTCTCCTCATATATGCTCATATGTATATGTAACCATATGCTCAATATGCTCTTTCTTTCTCAAGTTTCTCCTGTGTTTTTGATCTTTCAGCTTGTATATATATGTATATGTCATGTAATAATATGTAATATATATATACTCTTTCTATACTCCTGCCATATATATATATATATATATATATATATATATATATATATATATACATATATATATATATATATATATATATATACTCTCTCATATATATATATATACTCCTGCTATATACTATATATATATATATATATATATATATATATATATATATACTTCACTCCCTTTCTATTTATATGAAATATGATAAATATGCTATAACATGGGCAAATGTTATGAAATTCTTTGTAGATCGCTTCACATAGCATTATGTTAAATTTGATCTTTATAAACATTTGCAGAAGAAGATTATATGTTTCTTCCTTCACAAATGTTAAGTTCCTCCTATTATTTAATACTTCCTGGAGTTGGGTGAGAAATAGGTGCTGTCCCTGCATTTCCCAACTATTATTGTATTATTATTATTATTTAGTATTCATTAGTTTATGTATTATTTATTGTATTATTATTGTATTATTGTTATTATTATTATTGTGTTCATTTATTTATTCCTATTCCATTCCATTCCATTCCATTCCATTCCATTCCATTCCATTCCATTTACCATTCCTATTCCATTCCATTCCATTCCATTCCATTCCATTCCATTCCATTCCATTCCATTCCATTCCATTCCATTATTCATTCCATTCATTCATTCCATTCATTCCATATTCGAGTATGCCATTCCATTGTTTTCAGTTATTATTCCATTATTATTCCATTACCTATTATTCCATTATTATTCCATTACATTATCATTATTCCATTATTATTATTCATTATTCCATTATTCCATTATTCATTATTCTATTCTTATTGCTTTCAATTATTCATTCATTCATTATTTCCCTCCTTCCATCGCTCCATCCCTTCTCCATTTCTTCCTCAAGGTAAGAGTGCATCAGGTCCAGACATGCAATGGACCATTTTCCTCTCTCCTGCTCTTTCTTTCTCATATATATATATATATATATATATATATATATGTTGCTCTCATATATATCATGCCACTATATATATATATATATATGTATCATATATATATATGTATAATAATAATAATAATATGTCTTTTCACGTGTATATCTTATATATGTATGTGTAATAACTTAATATATATATCTCACTCCTGCTCTCACTCCTCTTTCTCATCTCTCATCTTTCCTCCTCTCACTCCTCCTCTCTCTCATATATATATATATATATTTTTTTTTTTCTGGATAAACACCACAGGCTCAGGGCCCCTAATCAGGAGGGGTGTGTTGTCCGAGCAGGACAGACCCAAACAGGGAGGCCATCCACATTCTCCCACCCAGACCAGTTGAACCTGGGACCCTCCTTTGGTGGGCAGAGTGCTCTTCTAGGCTTATCAGACTTATACTCAAATGTACTGTGAAATCTAAAAAAAAAATACTACATATATATATATACCTATACACATACATACATACATATCACATATACATATCATCCTGCATATGTATATACATATACATATATACATATGTATACATACATACAGATATATATATACATACACATACTTAAATATACACTATACATCGCTGTTATTATTGACAACAGCAATGAAGTTCATAATACTAATTATTACTACTAACACTATTAGAATAACAGCACTAGCTATTACCACTACTACTAACAACTTTAATAATGTAATTAATAAAATATCACTATTAAAAATTAATCACTATTGGGGATTGGGAGTTAGCGTCAACTGCAGATTTGTCCATACATGGGAACAAACAAACGGCTGATAGGTGTTTCCAACTTCATGTACCATTTAGAGGAGTCAACTTGATAGACTAAACGATTCTGATGCCATTTTAAACAGGAGTATATGCAATAATATTTTTAATCATGATTTAAAGTTTGTCTTCGTATGAATCAATTTCTAAAAGTTTGCTTTATCTAAATTGAAATATTTGGTAATTTTAATTTGAATTAAATTTATTTTCAATTTCAGTTCATTCAATAGATGGATTATTAATCCAAAATATAAAATTCATTTCTGTAAATCTTTTCTTGAATCATTGAAAATTTATTATCACTCCATTTCATTCTTCCCTAAACTAGAGCCATCATTTGCTACTCATATTCCTTTCTGTTCCTTCTCTTTCCTGATGTTTCCCACTTGCTCTCTCTCTATTTCTTTCTCTTTCTATCACATCTTGCTTCGATGACACCAGAATCATATATATATTGTAAGTCAGTTATTTTTATTAAATAAATCACAGTTTTATTTTGTAATTGCAAACGATGTTGTCACATGGGTATGAAACAACACTTGGCAGAGGGGCAGCGAAAAAAATTCAAAAAAATTAGGTAAAATTTATAAGAAATCAAAATTATAGGTTCATATATTATTGCACATAATTTCGAAAAAAAAATCCAAAATAAGTTATGATAAAGTTTGTTAGGTATTAGGTTATGATAGTTTTGTTAAGTAAAGGTTTATGATAAGTTTGTTAAGAATATACAGAGAAGCTGTGCCATCCCAATGAAACGTCGCTATAAGAACTTAATAAGCCTAACGATATTTCAAACATAAAAAAATTATATTTGATATCCTTTAGTCACTTTTCATTTCCCCAAGAAGCGACAATATCTTATAGTGGCCTTTCAAAGGGAACTATCTATTAACAAAACGATTAGCGGAAAAATATTGATGTATGTCTAACCCAACTAAATCTCAACTAATATCATATATATATACCATATATATATATATATATATATATATATATATATATACTATCTCTATATATATATATATATATATATATATATATATATATGCTCCATATATATATATCTCTCTCTCACCACCCCAATATTTTTTACGATTATTTCAATCCTGGGACTGGCAGAGGATGCAAGTGTTTGACCTCTACGCCACGACGAGACAAAAGAAGAATCCGAGAATACTTCTACTGTCCAAGCAGAGCATTACTACGTACTCCTGCCGCTCGCACTCGGGCGTAGGATCAAACAGGGTACCGCGCATGGTGAATAATAATACCAAGACCGGGGGTCATTATGAACAAGAGAAATGTAATACCCTTCAATCAAATTTGTATTTGTAAATACGACCTGATGTATTATCACCATGCTGGGATTCGATCCTGGACCCTATCAGATGAGCGTGCAAGTGTACTAAAATAAACTAAACATTTTATTACAATCTAAAAGACTTTCGATCTGTTACACATTAATAAAACCTATGAAGCTAAATAAGAATTACAGCTTGTTGTTTATACTTATTTGTAAGACATTAAAGTAGCTTTTTTTAAGAGTCCACATATTTGCTTCTAAACTGCTTTACTAACGTCAACAAGTATTGATTTTGTTCTTCGTCTGTTGTATGAAGTTTGTTGCACTCTTCCATCAGTGCAACTTCATGTTCTGCTACATCATTTACAACTCTTAATGAACCAACTATTGCTTTATTTTTCTTACAGATTGGTCTTCTTTTCATTCTGTTACATCTTTTTGCAGAATCTTTGATGGTATACATCCAAGATTTTAAAAAACCTCATTGTGTTAGTTGATATAAAATCATGCAGATCTTTTTTAAGGACTACTTCTGGATCAACTACGGCTTGTTGCAAGGGTTCAACAATTTTTTCAATTTTTAAAGCATCCACCATTTTTCTTTTTGTTTCTTGAGAAACATAGTCGTCAAAAAACGCAAGGGCAACAAGCTCCTTTGACAGGAACCACAAATGTCCAAGAAACTTCTTCATTGCATACTTTGAAATTTCATAATTGATACCTTTATACTCTTTTAGCTATTTTAAGAGCTGCAAATCATTTCTTGGGACAATAAAAGCAGATGCTGCTTGAACCAGCTGTTCACATAATATTTCACAGCAAACGAACAAATGTCGCGAATTCCAGATTCTTGTTGCGTGGACAGTTTTAATTGGTGTCTGAATAAATATATCTTGAGCGAGTAAAGTGCTCAGCCTGGGAGTGTTACGTGCGGCGCCTGCGCACATAGACATGAATCATTCCTGTCTCAACATGAAAGCTTACTGTGAGCTAAACTTGAAGTGGAGAGGAGAGGGAGAAGAGAACAAAGGGAAATGCACTCTCCTACACTCAGTAGTTGTTACTGATTATTATTTATGTGTTTACCAGTTTGATGTAAAGTTTATTCAATTTTTGGAAATTTCTCGAGTTTTCAAAACTTTAAAGCTTGGTAGCGAACCCTGAAAACATATTTATATAATCAGAAATATTTTATAAAAGTATTTTTTAGGTCATTAAAATAAATGGGAGAGTGCCCCATCAAAATTTCAAAAGTTGATTTTTAAGGACCACCCTAACCTATATATATATATATATATATATATATATATATATATATATATATATATATATATAATATATATATATATTATATATATATATATATATATATATATCATTTGAGAAATTTATTCGTTCTGTTTATTATTATCTCCTTTCTTTGATTCAATTCTAATTCAAAATAACAGTCTCTTATCTTTTTCCTGCCTCTAATATCACCGGTATATATATATATATATAGATATATATATATATATATATATATATATATATATATATATATATATATATATATATATATATATATATATATATATTTATATATATATATGGCTATTTATAAGCAGTTGACTCCAGGAGCGAAAATCAATAATTAATGTATCGTTATTTTAATAATTTTAGGGTAAATACATTAAGTTTTTGGGTAACCCTAACCTAACTAACCTAACCAAACAACCTAAAAATACCAATTTAACTAACCTAATATTAACGAGTCAACTGCCTATAAATGTCCATATATATATATATATATATATATATATATATATATATATGCTACTCGTCAAAATTATATCATGCTGCTGCTATATAATATATATATATATATAACTGCTGCTATATATATATACTATATATATATATATATATATATATATATATTAATATCCTTATATATATATATATATATATATATCTTGTTTTCTTCATATACATAAAATAAACTCCCAACAATTTTCTATGAATCGTAACCTTATCCAGATTGCATGGCTCCTTAGAAGCATACCTGACGGATATTGAGATGCTCCAAACTCATTAGAACTTTGCGTAACTTATATTCCTTCATTTTATATAGTGAACTTATTCCTTCTCTGGATTTTCTCGGCCATCTTTGAATATTTTCATATATCTTATTAATTTCATGTCTTCATTTTGAAGAATGAAAAAATGCTTCTTAACATTGTGGAGCTGATAATAGTCATACGTGATGATGCACAACGTATAACTTAGGTGACTCTCTCACACATATATTTGTGTACATTTTTTTCATGTAAAATATATATATATATATATATATATATATATATATATATATATATATATATATATATATATATATATATATATATATATATATATATATATATATATATATATATATATATATATATAAATATATATATATATATATATATATATATATATATATATATATATATATATATATATATATATATATATAATATATATATATATATATATATATATATATATATATATATATATATATATATATATATATATATATATATATATAAAAATATATATATATTTAAAAAACATATATATATATATATATATATATATATATATATATATATATATATAT
>JABUQX010126225.1:12500-22274 GCA_015478945.1 Trachelipus rathkii
TTTGTTGGTTGGTTTGGGCTATTACTTTAAAATTTGAGACCGATAACGGATGGTGTTTTTTATCTGCGTGTTCCCTGATGTTTGAGTCGGGAGGAATATTGGTAGTTTGGCCTGTGTGTGGCGATATTCCCAGATGCTCACTTGTTCGAACAATGAATTTATATACAACGAGAGAGCGCAGGATGTCCGTCAGTTTGTCCTTGTGATTTAAGATACTATGGATTGTATTATTAGACGTGAAAATCAGGTTGGCTTTAATTTGTGGAAATGTATTATTTAAAATTATTGAAAGTTCCTTTTTTAGTTTTTGACTTAGAATATCATAATATGGAAATTTAATGTATAAAAGTTTCTTTTCAGCTGTTAAGACTATGTTTTTAGGTTCATAAATTGTGCTGAGGAAACTATTTATTGTGTTCTGTATTAAGCTAACAGGGTATAAATTAGAGTTGAAAAATATTCGCTACACAAAGCATGTTTAACAATCTTTCAAAGGAAGAATTTAAAAATTTACTAAAATTGGCCTGCAATGACACGTACTTTTTTTCAATAACAAATTATACTTTCAGTCTAACTCTTTAGCTATGGGATTTCCTCTAAGCGCTGCATTAGCTAATACATATTTAAATCATTATGAAACAATTTGGCTCGCCACATCTCCAGTAAACATCAAACCAATATTTTACAAACGCTACATGGACAATACATTTCTCCCTTTCGATAATAACAATAGTATCTCTATTCTTAAATTTTATTAATGAAAATTTACAACACTTTGCTCTTTTTAGGTTTATTGATCACAAAATATTTTTTAACTTGTTTTAAAATTTCAATTTTCCTTAAAAACACCTTTAAAGGATTAGGGTTAAGATACTTCAGTCATATACCATTTATTTACAAACTCAACGGTATTAAAACTTTAATTCATAGAAACTATCACTTATCTTCTGATTTCGTTGCAGTTCACAAGGAATTCGATTTCTTAATAAAAATTTTCAACTAATTTATACCCTTTTAGCTTAATACAGAACGCAATAAATAGTTTCCCTCACACAATTTATGAAAATAAAAAACATAGTCTTTAAAAACAGCTGAAAAAGAAACTTTTAAATATTACATTAAATTTTCCATATTACGATAATCTAAGTCAAAAGCTAAATAGGAACTTTCCAATAATTTTTAAAGAAATACATTTCCCAAATTAAAGCCACCTGGTTTTCCCACGTCCCTAATAATGAGTAATATTATTAAATCAAAAGACAATGCCTGGATATTCTGCATTCTCTCTCGTTGCTTACAAATTTGAATGTGATACCTGTCTCAGCTGATCTATGTTGGGTAGCACTCGTGCGCCAACTCAATTGTTCGAACAAGTGACAATCTGTGAATATCATCACACACAGGCCAAACTTACCACTATTCCTCCAGACTCAAACATCAAGCGGAACACGCCAGATACAAAAAACACTCCGTTATCGTTCTCAGTTTTAAAGTAATAGCCGCAAACCAAACCAACAGACAGACTACGTATGTCTAGGATCATTCTTTATCAAAAACACTCATCCTCATCAACTTATAATTATATTTTCTATATATATATAATATATATATATATATATATATATTTATTATATATATATATATAATATATATATTTATATATTATTAATATATACTATTATATATATATATAATATATTATATAATATTTAATATATATAATTGGCTATTAAAATTTTCATTGCGATTTATATTAGCAGAAATATTTACAAATTAAGTAACTTAAATGAAATTTTAATATATTATATAAGTATATATATATATTATATAATATATATATATATATATTATTATTATATATATATTATATATATATATATCGCTCAATATCGGCTGTTGTTGATGGGCGAACTTCTTCTTGTCTTCTTTCTGTGCAATAGTGGTGTTCCTTCACAGGGGTTCCTGTCTTGTGTCCTACTTTATTCCTGCTTTTCATTATTAATGATCCTCAAACCTGCACATCTAACTCTATACGTTTCTATGCCGATGACTCGACCCTTTCCATCTTCAACTAATTTCAAATTCTGCTTCCTTTTTACTTCTAGAATGCCCCCTCGATCTAACCCTTTCGATTTCTATTCCTCGCTGATGCTGGACAGAAATTTCCGGTAGGGGTCGTCTCAAACCTTATGAAATTTTAATTCTTTAAAAACTCAACTTGTACAAATCCCCTCTCTAAGACACCTTCTAACTTTCCTGTCTCTTTCGCACGGTTCTCTCTCCTCTCCTGTTGACAATATATATAAACATCCTTGGCCTTTAACATAAACAACCAAAAATGTCTTGGAAACCTCACATCACAACGGTTTGCCTTAGAGCGGCCTTAAAGAAACTGGGAGTTCTGTTATTAACTGCGAGACTTTTTCTTCCTCTTCTCAGTTGCTCCCAGCTATATACAAGGGTCTCATCCGCCTTGGTATGGAGTACTGCTCTCATATCTAGGGGGGGCTCTGGTTTCATCCCGCTTTTGGATATGGACAGGGTCGAGTCAAGGCCAAAAGGCTTATAAAACTGTCCTGTTTTCTAGTTCACTTGACCCTCTAATCTTTCGGCGCGAATGTGGTGCTTTTATCTCCTTTTCTATCAGGTACTGTAGCGGCAAGGCTTTGAGGGAACTTTCACTCGCGTACACACACAACTTTACGACCCAACGAAGCAAGGGGGTGCTGTGTCGGCCAACAGTGAGTTTTGTGTTGATATTAGTAACTCAGAACTTGTTTCGCTGCGGTGCTTCCTTCTTTCCTGCCGCCTCTGTTCTGTGGATTCTCTTCCATCTTCTGTGTTTGTCCTAGCTCATTTAATCTCTCTAACTTTAAAGCCTGCGTATGTGCTCATCCGCGTAATTTGCGTTAGATGAATATTTGAGACGTTTTCAACACCCCCTCCTTGAATTGAGCTCTGCCCGTGAGAAGGCGGTTGTCAAGTGTAAATAAATAATAATATATTATATATAATTAGTATATATATATAGTATATATAGTATATATAATATATACTATAATATATATTATATATATATATATATTAATATATAAAGATAATGTTCACTTTAAAAATAACCAATGCATAATTTTAGTTCTCAACTTATTTTAATAATCAGAAAAAAATATACATAAACATATTTATTGGCAATTAATTTGAATAGTAATAGCGCATTTTTTTGTCTTTTTTTATATACAGAAAGCACAACATGTTGGTTGTATTTATTAATCTTTTAATGCTCCATTACGACTTTAATTTCTTTAAAATGATATCGTCTACTCTTTTATTAATCATTAAATTATAATAATATTGCATGATTACAAGTAACTTGAATGGATTTTTTGCGTTGGACTCTCCTCTCTCTCTCTCTCTCTCTCTCTCTCTCTATATATATATATATAGTTATATATTATATATATATTATATATATATATAATATATATATATATAATATATCATAATATATTATATTATATATATAATATATATATTTAATTATATATTATATATACATATATATATTGCGCTGTTCTAACTAATGACTTTCCCCTCTTTACCAAATAATTTTTATCATCCTAAAAACAATTACAAATTTCCTTTCTTAAAATTTTAATGACTTTTAAGGTATTGTACCATTAACCATTCTCCAATCTTTTAAACAAAAAATATTTAATGAATTAATCTTTGTTCAAACTAAATATTTAACGTTTAAGAGTAGATAAACATAAAAAAATTACATTAAAAGGAAATTCACCTTGTCTTTTAAATATAAGAAATAGACTTTTTCGTTAATTTATCATAGATGATAAAGTATTTTACTAAAAAAAAAGTAAAAAAAATAAACAAAAAAAAAATTTGGTGGAGAAAACCTGGTTGTTTAAATGTTTTGTAAAATGAACACAAGTGATTTGATTTCCATTAATATTATCATGCTTTGTAGAAACTCTCAATTTTTGTGATACTATATTTATATATAATATATATATTATATATATATAATATTTATATATATATATATATATATAATATATAGTATGATATATATAGTATATATATATTATTATATATATATATATATATATATAATAACTTTTTAACCTTAGCTTGATTCATTGTAATGACGTTTTACTAGCCTTTTTTGTGTGACTTTCTCTTGAACTCTCTTGAATACCTTTTTTTTTTTTTTTTTTATTTCTGTGCTTTGCCTTGGGGACTATCCCTAATGGCCAAATAGTCGACACGACAAATATAAAAAAATTTCTTCCCTACAGCCCGCGCAGTCTAGGGTTAGGTTTAAGGTCTAAGTTAAGTTAAGTTAAGTTATAGGTTAGGTTAGGTTTTTCATGTTTAAGGTATGTTATGTTTGTTATTATTTATGTTATATTATGTTTTTTTAATTTATGTTAGGTTAGGTTAAGGTTAGGTTAGGTTAGGTGAGGTGAGGGTAGGTTAGGCTAGGTTAGGTTAGGTTATGGTTAGGTTAGGTTAAGGTTAGGTTTAGGTTTAGGTTAGGTTTTAGGTAAGGTTAGTTAGGTTAGGTTAGGGTTGTTTAAGTTAGGTTAAGTTAGGTTAGGTTTAGGTTAGATTAGGTTAGGTTTAGGTTAGTTAAGGTTAGGTTAGGTTGGTTAGGGTATGTTTAAGTTAGGTTAAGTTAGGGTTAGGTTAGGTTATGGTTATGGTTTAGTTAGGTTAGGTTGGTTTAGGTTTAGGTAGGTTTTAGGCTTAGGGCTAGTTTAAGTTAAGGCTTAGGTTAAGAGTTAGGTTAGGTTAGGTTATGTTATGTTGAATTCCGTTAAATAGCTCTAAATAACCATATTTTTTTTTACAAATTTGTAATAAGCTTTATACCTGTCCAATCATTGTTCCCTGTCGACCATTTTGGTACTAGCTTTCTTTTCTTTCTTTTATTCTCTTTTATTTTCTTTATTCTTATTCTTAATTTTAATTCAATTTGAAAGGCAATTTCTTTTCTTTCTTTTAAAGAAACTGCTTTCTACTTTCATAGTTTGAAGAGGAGATCAACATATTTTTAATTTATCTTTAACTTTCCAATGGAAAATAGAATTATAAGAGAAATTTTGGTTAAATCTTTTAATTCACTCAGATTTGTTTATTTTATTTTTTTTTATAAAAAGTTCAACACCTAACGGGCAGAGCCCTATTCAAGGGTGGAAACTTCTCTAGGTAATTTGCTTACCTAGGTTCCGGATAGGGATCGAACCGGAAACTGCCAAATTGAGCAACGATATAAAAACTCTTCTTTATCTTTTGGCCTTTAAGAATTTGCCAAAATCTTTACTTTCATTTCTTTTAAAAGATCTAATTTTTTTTTTTTCCCAAATTCCCTTTATTTTCTTGACGCAAATCTGCAATAGTTCTTTTATTTTCATTCTATTTTTGTCACCTTCTATCTACTACAGCAAATTTAATTGCTCCTCTCATCTGTTCATTTTTCCTTCTTTTCTAAATCATTACTATGTTTCTTCTCTTCAACTCTTTTAGTTTAGCACATTAATATTCAATCCTAATTCCATACCAGCTATTTATCAAAGCAGTTTTGACTCCAGGGCGAAAATCAATAATTAATGTAACGTTATTTTAATAATTATAGGGTAAATACATTAAATTTTTAGGTAACCTAACCTACCTAACCTAACTAACCTAAACCTAACCTAACCTAACCTAACCTAACTCAACCTAATCAACCTAACCAAACCTTAACTAAATTAACTAACCTAATATTAAACTGAGTCCAACTGCTTATAAATGTCCCACAATTCCTTGTAATAATTGTAAGTCTACATTACGGCCATTTTAATTTTATCAATTTCTAATTCATTTTCTAGAGACGTATGGCAATAGTTCTTATAGTTTATAAAACGTACCTTTTCCTACCTTCATTATTATTTAATCATTCTGCTTCCATTTTTCATTTTCCACCTTCATCGTTTCAGTCAGGAGATTCGGCTCTTCATTTAAATTGCTTTCATTTTCCTGTTTTAACATTTCTTTTTATTTTTTAAATAATATCTTGTTTGACATTTTTAATATGTTTATTTGCTCCAAGATGCAATAACAAATATAGTAAAAACTACAACTAATGTGTTATATTTTTTGCAACTTTAAGTTGGTATTTTCGAAAACTTTCATTCTTACCTATATTAATAAATATTTATTAATATATATATATATATATATATATATTATAACACTATATTATATATATATATAATATATATATATAATATTATTATATATATATATTATTATATATATATATTATAATATAATATATATATTATATATATTATATATAGTATATAATATATATAGTATATAGTATAATATATATATAATATATATATATATATATATATATATATTATATATATATATTATATAATATTAATATATATATATTATATATATAGTATATATAATATATATATATATATATAATGTGTGTGTGTGTGTGTGTTTGTGCAGTGTGTGTATTGTAGCAAAATATATTTTATATTTCCCTCTATTTGTGTTTCTAAAAATATATTATATATATATATAATATATATATAATATTAAATAATGAAACGCGTTACTAAATGTTTTTAAAATACATAATGAAAAGACCTCCCAAAAAATTAAGATATTAATTTCAACCTGTGAAATAGTTCAGTGGAAATTTTTCTATTTCTCTCTTTTAATATATATATATATATATATATATATATATATATATATATTATTTGTATATATATATAATTAGTAGTATATAATATATTATAATAATAATATATATTAATTAGTATAATATATTTAATATATATATATATAGTAGTAGCGAGAGGAATATATTAATATATTATATATATATATATATAGTAGTATATATATATAATATATCATTATTAATACTATAATATATATATATATATATATATTATATATATAGTATATATATATTATAGTATATAATACTATATAGATATATTATTATAGTGTATATAGATATATATAATATATATATATATATATAGTATTTATATATAATTATATATTAATAATATATAATATAATATATATATATAATAATATAATATATATATCAAATTACCTTGCCTCCCCATAACTAGGGGGTAGGGTGCTCAATCATGCACCGGGAATCCGAGACATGCATGAGCATTTCTAATATATATATATATATATATATAAGTAATTATACTATATATATATATTATTATAAATATATATATTATATATATATATAGTTTAATAATATATATATTATACAATGTATGATATATATATTATATAAATACTATATATTATATATAGATATAGTATATATATATATATATATATATATATTATATATAATCTATATTATATATATAATTATATTATATATATTATATATATATTATTTGGCAAAATATAGAAATCCCAACTTTTGTTTAGTATATATTTGACGAGGGTGCCCTTCTAAATACACACTTTTTTAATCAAACTTTAATATTAAAACAAAACATAAGATTAATAACTCCAAAAACACATATAAAATAAATATTTAAAATCACTAGCTTTCGCCGGCATAGCACGGCCTCTTCAGGTGATATAAGTGAACAAGAAACTCCTGCGACAATGAAGATCCAAAGAAGTGAAGCATTTTGTCAATTTCATGGTTGTCTTCCATTCATCTTTTCATCGATTTTTTTTAAAGAAACTTGTGTTCTTCATCATTAAATTCTGCGTTGTACCAATATTTATTTCTCCTGCCATTTTATTAAAGTTGTTACTATTCTTAATGCAGTATGATTCAATAATTTTCCTTTTATTGTTATCTGAGACTGAAATAATAGGTTGCATGTTATCAATATTTATCCTATGGTTTAAACTTCTTCTTTGGTGAGTAAGGGCTGCATTCTGACTCGGAAATTAAATCATATCTATGTTGGTAATTCGCGTCCTATAATAATCAAAAACCGTTCGCCCCACATAGATCCTATTAACCAGTTATGACATGGAAATACATAAATGCTAATTAGATTAGAACATTTTTTGAATGTTATTAGGTTTTAAAGACTTTTTTGTAAGGGGAAAGAGTATTTGGAAAAAGGGTGGTTAAACTGAGGTTCTTTGGTAATAATTTTCTTTAATGTAGTTAGAAAAGGTATGGAACGTCAAATTGACTAATATTTTCTTCTAGGTAAAGGGTTAATGGGTTAGGTAAAAATCGGCCTTCCGCCTTCTTTAAAGCTTCCCACTTGAATTATGGAAAGAGGATACTGTAAGTTTTACGTTTTAAAAAGAAATTTAGCTCATCATATAGAGTTGAGGGGGAGCAAATACGTAATGCTCGTAAAAATAAAGCAGCAAGGGTACCAGATTTCGTGTTAATAGACTGAAAAGAGTACTAATGTGTATAATTTATATGCGCTGTCGGCTTTCTATATACTGCAGAAGTTAAATTACCAACAGCATCCCACTTCAAAAAAGTGTCCAAAAATGGCAATGAACTATTGTTAGGTACCTCAATGGTGAACTGTAACTTCGTATTATACATTAATAAATGTTAGGATATCTTGTTGGTTATCTTGTATAGGATTTTTTTCATTGGCTCAGATACGTTGATGACGTATTTTGTGCACAAGGCTTAAATCTTTTTAAATTTGGAATCCCGAACAAATTTGTTATAAGCTTAATTATGATTTCAACTTTATTCTCCTTCACTATTCCATTATGTAATATATTGCAGTCTCCATCCTAAGTGACAGCAACTGCTTTTAACCATACTGAAAATATAATTCTTGTTTTGAAAGATTTTCGCTCAAAAGTCGAAGAAAATTTTTCAAGTATTGTGGAAGTTGCAAAGTTGCAACAGAACTTCGGCTTTCTCATAATGAAGAAATGAGCATGCCCAGTGTCAGAATCAATGTAATACGAAAATAAATCAAGCAATTTCAATTTAGTTTTTCTTGATGATTTTTCAAACCAGTGAACCACAGATCCATCCTTACCAATCTTAGTAAAATGATTCCATCGATATCTATCAAAAGGTTTAGGGATTTTGTAAATAAACTATGATCTATGCAGTCATACATTTGGATAAGATTGGATTTTTAGCATCTATCACAACTCACAAACGTCACTCCAGAAGATGTTTCTCTACTCTGAAAAGGCTCAAAATATATTTTCTCAATTTTACAGGAGAGAAAAGACTAACAAATCTGACTGTAATGAGTATTCATCATATCCAAAAAATCTAAATTTAAGTTATCATCTATTTTGCTGTTAATAGAGCTAGAATAATAATTTTTCACATGTAAAAAATATTTTTTATTTTTTATCTGGTTTCTTAAAATTGCGCTCAATCTCAAAATATATTTATTTATTTACGGTATTTTATGCACTTTTATTCAAGTAAGGTTATATACGAATATAAATATAATATAAATATAAATAATATATATATATAATATATATTATATATCATTATAATATATTATATATATATATTATTTATATTATATATTATATATATATATATAATATATATTATATAATATACTCGAGTCGTAGAAGGAAGACTAGTAAATAAATTATAAGTCACATAAAATAAAAAATAAAAAGGGGTAAAAATATATTAATTTTTCATTTTATTTATTATTATTATTATTATTTATTATTATTATTAATTATTATTATTATTAATTATTATTATTATTATTATTATTA
>JABUQX010126226.1:0-20000 GCA_015478945.1 Trachelipus rathkii
AAGAGAAGAAGAGATAATTTGTTTATTTATAAATATAATTTTATAATTAATTATATTTATATAATATATATTTTTATTATTTTTTAATATATATTATATATATTAATAATATAATAATATATATATATATATAATATAATATATATATATATATATAATATATATAATATATTATATATATATATATATATATATATATATATATATTAATAAATATATATTTAATATATATAAATATATATTAATATTAATATATATATATTATATTAATAGTATATATATATTAATAATATAATAATATAAGTTAGTATATATATATATATATATATATATATATATTATTAAGTATATATTAATATATATAATATATATATATATATTATTAATATATATTTAATATATATATTTTATAATTAATATTATATATAATATTATATAATTAATTATATATAATATATATTATATAATATTATAATATATAATATATATAATATTAATATAATATATATATAATTATATATAATATAATTTATATATATTAATATATAATATAATATATATTAATATATAAATAATATATATATTATTAATATAATAAAATATAATATATTAATATATATAATATATATATATATATATAATATAATATATATTAATTATATATATATAATATATAATATATTAATAATATATTTTAATATATTTATATATAATATATCTATATATATTATATAATATTATATATATGTATATATATATATATATATATTTAATATAATACATTTATCTATATAATAATTTTAAAATATAATATAATTTATATACAGATTAATATTAATATATAATAATATTAATTATATATATATATAATATATATATTATATAAATTATAGTTAAATTAATATCATTTCTCTTCTAATTATTATAATATATAGAAAATCTTTCGACTATTATAGTATTATATATAATTATTACTATATAATATAATTATATATTAAATATATTAATATATATATATATATATATTATATAATAATATTAAATATACTAAATAAATTAATATTTATCACCATTCCTTTTCTCAAGCAGTATTGGGGTGAGGTTGTCACTAGCAACATACTGTATTTCACGGTAAAACAGAAGTTAATAGAAAACATTTGACGTAAAGTCCGAAAGGAATTTCTCCGGGGGAGGGGGTCATCCCCATTCCCTTCCTTACTTTGGAGATTCAGCTCATTGAAGACAATGGAGTCCAAAACATCCACCCTTGGGTTTCACGAATACGGCGGGAAGCTCGCACTGTTGTTCTCGTCAATTTACAGGGTTAAAATTCATTCCCTAAGTCACGCCCCACAAAGCATGTCCCCTTACAACATACAGGCGCAAGCCATTAAACACACTCTTCTCATTATTCGGCACCATGACTTTCTCTTTGCTCTTTCGACAAAACTACAAATATCTATCACTATTCACTTTCAGAGTTCATTTACTAAACTAAACCACACTACTTTTACTATCTTCGGACTCTCAGCAGGCTCGATTCCAGACATAAGGGCAGCGCGAGAGCGTATGAAAGAGAAGGAGAGGAGGACGAGAGTTATCCAAGCCTATGTTCAAACTCAATTCCGACTACACTATCCCTATATTTCATCATTGACTTCCAGTGATTTGTATACATCTTATTATAATCACATCACATTATAATATTATTAAATTCAACATATTTCTTGCTTGGTTCTAATGTTTATCTCAATTTATCATGTGCCTATTTCAACGAACACGACATCTTTCTAGGCATAGGGTAATTACTAACATTCATTTCATTAATAACACATTCAATTTTCCTCTATTATTATCTATTTAATTTTAATTAATTGTATGGGTTTTTAACTTCTGTATTATTTCACCTATATCACCGATCAGTAAAAACTTCCTTTCTTCCTTCCTTCTTGCTTCTTTCCCTTCCTTGTTCTTCCTCTAATCGATTTTATCCTTCATTTAAACACAAGAATAGCATGGATATGAGCCAGAGATACCTACCTAATTCTCAACACATTCAACCACACAAAGTAAATAGATCTCGTACGGCTCATCACATCCAAACGGTCAAAATTCCATGCAGACAGCCGAGAGTAGAACAATACTTCCAAACAGAGCGGAAAAACAACCAACGCGCACACGGATGGAACGAACTTAGCTATCTACCCTTTGCATTTTCTACATATCTAGCGATCTGTCATTCTATAAGCCACCCAATTCTCAATATCAGCCAATCCACAACTTTCCAATACTAAAATTTCACCCACTATTTCCTGTAATATTCTAATTCGAGATCTCCACATTTATTAGTGCACACACAATAAAACATTATGCAGCTGAATTTAGAAATATTAATGGAAATTTACTAAAAATCCCAAGCAATTGCTATGACAAAACAATACTAGATATCCACAACTATCACTAGATATTGGAACTCCAACCACACCCATCACGGCCCTTACGATACGAAGCTTACAAACTCACCAACCAACACAAAACAACCAATCAACCAACAAACCCAACAACCAACACCAAATAAACAACCACCAGTCTACTACAATAGCCTCTAACTATTCAAAACAACACACAATAAAACTCTTTTCACAGGCAAAATACTATGCTAAAAAAGCTTCCTCCTCTTCCACCCCAATCCCCTCCCACACTATTCATATACAGATTCGCGGGCGCCCCACAACAATATATCCTAAGAATCATCAAACGTAACAAAAAACCAAGGGCACCCTACCACTCCCTTGGCATAGCATTAAAATAATAATTTTATAATGAAATTTTCAATACACCACTATTTCTCATACCTTTGGTGCAGCTTTCTATAAGGGCCAATGAAACCCACTTGACACCCTCTTTGCCCTTAGTATAGGTAGGAGATGGGAGTGAGTCACTTACCAATAACTAGATGGTTAGGTAACAGTTAAGCTTATTACCCTGCTTTAATACCTGATTATTTACTCTTTTCTATATATAGTGAGGTCATTTTACTTGAGAGGTATTAATACCTCAAGGTCTATTAACCTGCTTTAATAATTAATCATCCCTATACATTTATAATATATTTATAGTAACTATATTCCCTTTATTAACTAAAAAAAATTAATTTATTCAAATTTTATTATTATTTAAATATTAGTGATATTTGTTTATATATTTATTATTTATATATTAATATTATATATTAATTATATAATTATATTATATTAATAATTATTAATATATTATATTTATTTAATTTATTATATATTATATTAATTATTATTATTTATATTTATTTAATTTTTTATTATTAATATGAATAGGTGGGTCATTAACGTTGTCAATTTAATATTCGTATATATCTGTTAATTTAATATTTACCTCTAATTTTAGGACTAATACTGTAACAGTTAACTTATGTTTCATAACTTAATGCTCGCTCTACACTCTTTAGACAAAGTACAAGTAACTTGAGCTAGGCAAAGAAAGCATTAACGTTTTCGCATTATTAATAATCGTTAACGTTGATGGGATGAATGTAGAGTTACACAATAGTCTTCATTCACCCCCATTGTGCCTCTGCATGGGAACGCCCTGAGGACAGAAGTTACAACTTGAATTTACGCCAGTTTTGTTAGGTAATTAGAGAATATTGTGTAATTAATCTCTTTTGTTCAGAACTCTCTCAAAATTGCTCTAAATCTCAGCATTCCATGTAAAATTGCGATAGACACAAAGGATTTAAATCACTTTATTGGTTTTTCCTAAGAAATTTTCCATAACCGTCTTCCATACTCAAATATGGTCTGCGAGATTTTATATATATCCATGTCAAAACTACTGGTGAATAAGATCCTCACTATATCATTTAACTCTACCTTTTATAAAAGTTGATTCCATTCTCTAAAGGAAGTAGCTACTGGAGAGGAATGCGTTACCTCAGTCCTATTAAAAATTTAGGTTATATATATATAATATATATATATATATATCACCTTCTCATGTAACAGACATTCTCTCAAATATGGTTAGATAGTTATAAGATAATATAATACGAGGGTAGTGAGAATATTTGTAATCTATTATATATAAAATATATGAATAACCCACAATTGAGGATAACTGTGAGTGAGATAATTCTTTAATCAAACCTAGAGTGGTGTAGTATTATATATATATCATTACAATTATAACATAACAAAGTTAGAATCAGTTTATATTTAACTATTGATACAGTATAAATAGAATTATTACTATGTGTGATATATTGATATTAATAGTTAAATATACAATACACCTAGATGAGGCCTGTGCTATTAACTCATGTATATAATACTTATATAATACTACCTACAATTATATATAGCAGCTTAACTATTACTATTCGATAAAAATCAGATTATATTACAGCCAGAGCTCAAATACTTAAAAGGATCCAATTGGCAAAGCAAGTATACTATTATTAACTCTTAAAACCTTCTTCTAAAAACAATGCAACAACCATCGAGTGGAAGTTTTGAGACTTATATAGGGAGCGTAAACGAATACTGAGCGTATATATGAAAGTAATTAGTAAATCACGTACTTCACATGTAGATTCTATTCATCTTATCAGGAATACACAGCTGAAGTGTAATGTTCATATGAGTATTGACATCAGGTAAGGAGACAGAGAATATGATAAACGGAGCAGCAATATGAAAGCATTAGAAAGTTATCTGTTCGTACACACGAAATGAAGTGAGGTATCGAGTAAATCGTATAATATAGAACGCGAGAGTACAACTTTATATGGACAATGAAACAATAACATGGTGGATTCTCCCCAGAATCTAGGTTGATAGAATGTGAGACCAATGTGCAGCCAAAGGTTCGCAGCTCAGAAGAAAGTTCGGACGGGAACGGGTTCGATTGCAAAAGGGAAATTGCGCTGCAAAGAGCGGACTATTAGGGATTTGAGTGTTATGGGACGCTCACGGGCTTTAACGATTTCGCCTAACGAGCCACTCGACAGATGGTGGTTGGCCATAAAGAGTCGCTCTGTAAACTATTATCACCCGCTTGTATAGGTAAACCCCTACAAGGATGCGGGACCGGGATGAAGCTTGCCCTCGGCAATCCTGTTCTTGATGCTGAGCCACTAGAGACGCCTCTACAACATAAGATTAGAGGTATCTGAAGAGGGTGGGTTGGCTGTAAATTGAATTTATGCATTTGGTATTCATTGGAATGAGGTGTATTTTGGATGGGCCATCAACCGTTTACGCTACATATAGTCACATGCGATAGTAGAGCCTTTGAAATGCTGGAGGTGATATCCGGGAGGGTTCCGTGGAGGTTGGGTTAGACACAGGAGTCTTCGAGGTATCTGAAGCTTGGGGATTCTTTCCAGACGTTTCAGTGAGTTGATGAGTCTCTTCCTACTAAAAGGTGTTAGTTTATAGTATGAGCCCCTTGTCCAGGACTTAAAATATTTAATTAATTACTTGGCCACTCAACGCCAAATAATTGAACCGTCCAAGATACGTCGTTTAAAACACATTATAACCAATTTTATGTTGAAGTCTTGCAGTCGTTTCATGCATTCATGAGGTTGAAAGAGTCAATAGATAGGGGCATATGGCACGCTTTGAGTTGAGAGATGTCCTGGTGAAATTATACTCTTTACGTGCTGAGATAAGAGTGGCCATATTTCCATCAAATAGTTGTGCACTACTCCGTAGGCTTCTGATAAAGAGATACCTCCCAAGAGGCCTATTAGACACTTCGAATACTCCATCTCTCACACAAAAGGCGGCTTCCACCTTGCAGCACATTGGGTTTTGAGTGCGAATCCTCATCCGCACAGATCGATCGTGTAATACTCTAAGTCAACTGGTTACGGCCTGTCCTTGTAGACCGTGTGTGAGCAGAGACACCTCTCGACTCGTTCCAAAGTAAAAGAGCACCTTTGGCCATTATCCTCGACAGTCCAGTGGATGTGTTCCATAGGCAAAATGCCAGTGGCTCCTAAGCCCTTTTCGAATTGTGCCGTGGCGATGCGTTTTGACCTATGTCAGAAGGCCTGGGCCGGGGCCTGTATATTTTTTATGTTTCGTAAGGCGTATGAACGCCACACGTGTTATTGTTTTCAACTCACACCACTGGTGCCGTGTACTTCGTTCTAGCTGTATCCTGCAGATGTTGCTCTGGTTGTTGCAGCGCTTTCTTTGTTAATGCCATGGAGACGTATAATCGAAAATCTTCCACGGAATGTCCGTGGCCCTGGAAACCTACCCTTGTCCATTGCCAGGCGATTCATGTGTCAGGGTTTCCTGATACCGTTGGACCACCGTTGGACCACCGGTGCAATCGTTGTGTGCGCTACAAAAACCGAACCAGTCTTTCTTCGACCAAGTGGACCCGGTAACAACGGGTTCCTTCGGTTCGTGGAATGCTTGTTTTATAACTGCATGCACTAGAATTCTCTTGTCAGTTGACAGCACTATACTCTACGTGTTTATTGAGTTTCGTTCGGTACGTGAAATGATCCCCTATCTGCAGGTATTATACCACCCGACATAACCTACCCCACCTCTCCCACCTCCTAAATTACGTGGTTTATTAAAGTTTTCCTAAAATTTTAGTGGTGACAGGCCCAATACTGCAAGCCAATTCTCATACTGAGGGGTGGTTACATAAAATTTAGTTTAATTACCTGATTAAGCTGTCGTCTGTGTTTGGTGTGGGATTTCCATTGGGTTAGAAAGGGCCTTTCGCAACGTTTACCTGTGTGTTGTACATTAATCCAAGTGGTGTCGAATTATTTTTAGACGAGCAAGATATATATATAATTATATTATATATATATATATATTATATGATATAATATATATATATATATATAGTATATATATATATTAATATATATATTATATATATATATAATATAATATATATATATATACTTTATATATATATATATATAATATATATTTTTAATATTTTTCATTAATAATTTTAAATATCTGCAATCATAATAAAGAAAATTACAAGCATCGATAACTATTATGCATTAATTTTGAAAACGGTTTTAACGTTATCGCACAAACGTTAACTTCCGTTACATTTATCTTTACTGAACTAAACCTTTAATGGTTAATGATTTTGTTAACAGTTAAGGATTAACGGCGATAGCTTTCCCATTAAACGGTGGCAAACACCCCTTTATATATATATATAGTATATATATATAATTATATAATATATATATATATATATATATATATATATATTACAACTAAATATATATTTCGGATATTTATTACAATATTAAGTTACCAGTGGCGTAAATAACGCCCAACCGCCAAGCCTCCGCGGTGCTGGGGGGGCCGACAGGAGGCCGAGAGGTAGGCGCACCGGCTGGCATTACCGGGAGAAGGATGAGGCAACTTTATATCGATGAAACTCCCATAATGAAAGCTCTGTGTATATATATAATATATATATATATTATATAGGTCATTTAATATATATATACGTAATGGATTATAATATATAGGTATTTTGTGAGTAGTATTAATACCTATAATTATCTAATTAAATAGGTCTTATTATATAAATATATCATATATATATATATATATATATATATATATATATATATATAATATATATATATAATACGATATTTTTTTAAACACCGATTATTGGATATTTTTTTTTTAAGAAATCACCATCATATCGATATCACTCGATACTTTCTTGTTATGAGTGGGGAAGAACATTGCACCTGGCAGACCTAAAATCCAAGCGAAACCGTCAGCCTAACTGTCAGAGTCACTCGTGCATTCAATCTTGTGCCACAATCCAGCAACCTTCAACTTACGTCCTTGAATGATTTCTGTAAAAGGAGATTCACACGCAATGATTGTCTTTTTCTTATGAACTGTGATTAATGAGCATATACTGGGTAGTTTCAGTCAGCAGTCTTCCCAAGATGGCAACTGCACTGAAAGAAAATTTCTTCAGAAACCCTGGATGGTCAAACGAAAACTGTTAAAAGACCTGTCGCCCAACTAGATGGTCTTCGAGGTTTTGATTGCTTGTTCGGCAGTTAAAGTTAATTTCCATCTTATATTTGAGAGCTGTTTATCAAAAAAATCATCCCTACCTTCAACAAAAGAGCTCTGACAGTAGTTGAGGTGACCAAGCATTAAGCAATAACAAATTGTCTACTTTTGCCCTTCAATTTTAATGCTTGTGGTTTCAAAAGCAAAAATTTTTGTAAGTATTAATTTCTTTATCACGCTCTAAAACACGTCCAAAATCAGACATATCCCTGGATGAAGCTTCCACTCTTTTAGAAAGGTGTGTCACGCCAAAACTAAACCAGTTTGCGGGCAAAAGTTTCTACCAAGCTAGTGGAAGAAGGCCCAGGAATTGCAAGAAGCCTGGCAAACTTGAGACTTCATTGCCTACTAAAATGCAAAAGCAAGTGACAAGCTTCTTCTGATCGCAGCTCTTCTACACAGCAACACCTCTGCTGACTTCATTGTTTTATCCTTTGCCATTTCAGGGTGACGGGTTTTTTACAGCCACGCCCAGTTTGATATACCTCAACCCTAGGCCAAGCTGAATCGATGGTAACCAATACGTATTGAGGAAGGTGAAGGGCTTACAAGATGTTTTTCCGCTTTTTAGCCCTACAGCCCTTACAGAACAAACAGATAAACCGATTTTGCTCTTTATGGAAATCTGCTTTACTAGTTGTTAATCAGAAGAATATGAAGCCGGGAGCGTTGATACACAGTTCTTTAGTTCCTACCGAAATCTGTCTCTTCAAGGAATGTTTGTGGCAAGTGAAATAAAAGAAAAGAAAACATGACAAAAATAATCCGCAGCATGTGGCAGAAGGTATTCGATCGTTGCATCTGAAAATAAAATATCGTTTTTGTCTTTCTGGGTAGTATTTCCAAGAACGAGTCGTACAGCTGTTTTTATAAATGCTTCTGACACTCCGCGAGTAACTTTCTTCATACAATGCTAATAGAGATCTTTTTTCCCAAAATATTATGAAAACATAATAATAAAGTTATTTTGCAGAAGTACCATAGGGAGGACAGGTAAAAGCGTTAAGGGTAAATTTGGCGGCGTAAAACCTTAGCATAGAGTATGATCGGGCTCGCCCACTGGAACTTGGAAAAATTAGTGCGAACATTTTGTGTGCAAAAGAGGACGAAGGGGATTATGAAAGTCAATTTTTTAAAGATGACTATTAAATGTCAAAGTTAAAAAAAGTAATTACAAATGTTGCATTGTTTATTAGTAAGTTTTTGCTTTATTTTCAAACCCTTTGGCAAGAAGCAAAACAGTTTTTTAAAAATGGATTTATTACTTTATAGTATATAAACCTCTTTTTCATTGTAAAACACTCTGGTTCTTTTGTAATGTTAATGTGATTTTTTCTTTGATATATACAAGAAAACTTTTTTGTCATTCAAGTTCCAAAAAACTCTATCCACCCCGTCCCATGAACTAAAGGGGGCGGCAACAAAATAAGTCGCGGGGGGGCGCAACTGACCTTAGTTACGACAATTAAATATATATGATATTATATTATATAATATATATATATATAAAATATATATATATATATTATATATATATATATATAATATATATATATATAATATATATATATATACCTACTAGTTGTATATATATATATATATATAAGTATATATATATATATACTATGGTAGTGCTATATATATATAAATATATTGTATAATTGTAGTTTATATTACTACCTCAGATATAGTAAGGTTTATAATGATTTTTATAGGGTATATAATATTATTATATATATATATATATATATATATATATAATATATATATATATATATATATAATTATATATATATAATTAATATAATATATATATATATATTATTAATAAGTATATAATATATACTGATATAATATTATATATATACAGAAAATAACACCTACGGGGAAAGGGCTCAATTAAAAAAAGGAGGGAAACTCAATAAATGATTTTATTCGTTTAGGAATTTTTAATAAATAAATCATCGGATTTTACTTTGAGATTTTTATTTGATATTTTTTAGACTTTTTTTATTATTTTTTTAATTAATTTTTGTTTTTTATTTTTTTTTTAATGATAATTAGGGGTTATTAAGTACAAATTATAAGCGGTTTTCAATAGAAATAAACACCAATATTAAAATAAAAACTATATAATATTAATGAAGAATTTTAATAATATTTTTTCAATATGTTTTCCAAAAACTAATTGGCATAAGCAGACACCGTAAATCTGTAACATTCGTTTAAGTGGCGCTGGGTACTTCATTTTTTGTGTTTCCATGGTATGAAGATTTCTGAATAACAGAGCTAGGCCCGACCTAGGTTTTTAAAAATTGAGGAAATTAATCCCTGCCAAGATGCAAGACTAATTGTATAATTTTTTGATTTGCATATAACAATCCGTCGATAAAAATAGAGATAGTAGCATTAGGCCTAGTATTATGAAATAATATGTCTACAATTTTTAGCACCCTATTAAAATTTAGAAGAGCATACGATACTCGCTGGGAAGAGGGTTCTGTTCAACGTAAAGCAACCGAGGAGGTAAGGGGATTATTATTTGGGCTTTGAGGATACCAGAATGAGGCGTGACCAGTTGTTCTAGATATAAGTGCCACATGCTGGCTTCTTAAATATTAGTACTGAGCAGAAACTAAATTTTAGCAATGACTATGAATAACGAAGAGGTCAATATTCTTCCAGAAATTATTAACTTTTTTTTATTCCGTTATGATCTGGGACAGTCTCAAAAGGACAATGCGGCTTCTCAAGTATTATTCTTCTTTATTATGAGTTTTGACTGGGACATTCTAGAAGGGGTCAATGCGGCTTCTTAGTTATTAATTTCTTAAAATAAAAATTATCCAATCTTATATATTGACACAATCTAGTTAGGCCCAATGCGAACATTTTCTTAAATTAGTATTATCCTTTATTTTATTTATCATTGATTTATTTTTTATTATTGCATTGACTGGCGAAGCATTCCTATTTGAGGGGCAATGCGGCCTTTCTTTAATTATTAATTTTTAGTTGGGTTGACTGGGACAGTCTAAAAAAGGACCATGCGGCTTTCCATTGAACATATAATATTATTATTGTATTATGCCAGTTGACTAACAGCCCTGACATTCTAGATTGGGCGTCAAGACGGTGGGTTATCATAATTAATTTTTTATTCCCTTTTAATTAAACATTAATATATATATATTTTCATCCTAATTTCCGCGATGACTGGGAACAGGTCTAGATAGGCTCATGCTGCTTCTTAAGTATTTATTCTTATTTATTATTCTTTATAATATGAGTTGGACTGGGCAACAATGATTTTCCTATGAGGGGCCAATGTTGGTGCCTGGTGCTTAATTATTAGGATTTTTTACCTCTGGATTGAACTGGACAGTCTGTAGAGGACCGAGTAACGGCTTTCTTGTATAATGGGATTCTTAATTTTTTATATATGTGGGTATTGACTGGGCACAGGTTTCTACGAGAGGAGAAAAGTTAACTGCAGCTTCCTTAATTTTTTATTATTGTCAGAATATATAAATATTCCGGGAATTTCTGCATTGACCTCTCTTGAATGTCCCAGTCAACCTATAATAAATAAGAATAATACAAAGAAGCCGCATGGTCCTTTCTAGACTGTCCCAGTCAACCAACTAAAATTAATAATTAAGAAGCAAATTATAATAATGTGGCCCCTCTAGAATATTCAAATTCTTCTAATTTAATTCCGGGAATTAAAGTGAATTTTAGTTATAGGAGAATAAGTTTCCCGTGTGTTTGAATGATTTGAATTTGAATAATTGCATAATAATTGAATAATTAAAATAAATTAATTAAGTTTACCACAAGCCACTTGGATCCCTCTAGAATGTCCCAATCAAACTCATTATATCAGATGAGAGAAGTATGTACCTCCACTTAAGACCAGGCCGACACAAATAGGGTCCTTTTTAGGCCTTACTGTCGGGTAGCGTGTCGAGCTCGACCAATAAAACAATTAATAATGGTGAGAAACGCACGCATTGGCCCCACCTCTAGACACATAGTCCCGGTGCAATTTCTTTATAAAAAATTACGAAATTAGGAATAATTTTTGAATAATAATCGGGGTAATGCTAATTCCAAATGAACTAGCTATTTATAATTAAGAAGCCAATGGGCCCTAACCACAACTGTCCCAACCGTCATCCAATCACAAATTAATATATTAGGAATAATAATTAAATTATTCTCCACTTGGCCCCTTCCAGAATGTCCCAGTCAAATCCAGAATAAATTAATTAGGCAAGGAACTCATAGAATCGACCCCTGCAAGCCATTTTCTTGCCACTCTTTGCGTGTGCGCGCATCAACCCATAATAATTTTTATTTTGAGTAAATTTAGTCGCAAGCATCACTTATGGGTTGCTAGGACAGTCCTAGAATAGGCCCATGCGGAATTCCTGAATTAATTACTTCTTATTTATTAATTTTTGATGGTTGACTGGGACAGTCTAGGTAGGCACATGTGGCTTCTTACTGATAAAAGTACTATTCATAATTACATTATATTTTATTTAAAAATTATTCTTAATTCTAATTTTTATGGGTTGACTGCGGACATTCTACAAACGCAAATTGAGGGGTGCAATGCGGGCTTAACTCAATCTTATTATTTCGGTGGTTTTAGTTATGGAATTTATCTCGGCCGAAAGTCTACAAAAGGCAGAACCATTCGTGTTTGTTAGTTATTTATCTGCGTGATAATCTAAGTAAATTTAAATGATAATTATTTATTTATCGCAAGTTGACGGTGGAGGGAACAGTTTTAGACGCCGCGATTAATGTAATGTGCGCGGCTGGTGAATTTATATTTTTAATAAATACGATTTAATTAATAATTGGTTTGAAATGATTGGTTGACAGTATCCCTAGGATAGAGAGTTTCCATCCGTCTGCTTCGTAAATATTTATGGTTTTATATTTTGACTTTATATTCTAATTTAGGTGTGGACTATGGGTTGACTTGTGGACAATAATTCTAGAAGGGGCAAAAATGTGGCTGGTCTATAAATTATTAATTTTTTTTGGATGACTGGGCACCTAAAGTCTAAAATAGGACCCATGCTGGCCTTCTTAAGTATTAATTCTTTATTATACATTATGACGTTGAGAACTGGGACATTCTAGGGTGTCAATGCGGCTTCTTAATTATTATTTTTAATTATTAATCTTCTATTGGTTTGACTGGGACAGTCTAGATAGGCCCCCTCCTCAGCACCAGAATTCTTCATTGGTCATCCTGTTTAGCAATTTCCACTTATTGGGTTCCGTGATATAAGACGCACTCCGAAATTACTTTCCAATAGGACTAAACGCTTTTTTCCCCTATGAAGGACTTCTCCGTCGAATATTATAAGCCCATATTCCCGCACGATATTTGTAGGATCCCTCAACTTGATAGGAATTTATTTCTCAATAGGTAATAGAGTCAGGATTAAGCTCTTTTCCCTAGGTGACGACCTAATAGGAAAACCAGAGAGGATAAGACCCAATGTTTAGGAATTTCGCGCATTGTTACCTTTCCCCTATCATTCTACGCTTTCAATACATGGAATTCCTCCAATGCTACGCCTATACCTTGGGAACAACAATAATTAAAAACCCATCGTATCCCATAAGGTAAATAGCTGGAATTTGGTACCTATTACGTTCCTATAGGAACTCTAAATCATATAAATCAGAAATGAATATCCACTACGCTCACATCGTTAACATTCCTATTCGGTGTTACCTTAACGTTTGGTAGATTTGGCAGTAATTAAAGCATTATAAATTCACTTAACTTATACTATATTATTATGTATATATATACCTTATATATTATACCGGATTGGTAATATATATAGTAATCTCATCAATTATATATAATAACTCATTACTATATATATTATATCATACCCCTCATACCCCTATACCATATATGTATATATATCAAGTATGATATATATACCTTTATTTATCATATAATAATATACAATTTACCTTAATGATATCCCCTACACTTAGCATATATAATTTTACCCATATACCTAATAGTCAATAATTTATATTCACCTCATTTATACTCTACTAGTATATTTCTATAGTGAAGATGAACCCACACACTACCAATTCAATCACTCGATATATTCCACTAAACACTTGCCCAGGAAAAATATGGCAATGTTTAAACGATGAGAATTTTATATCTGAGAGTGTTGGTGGCTATTCCTTCTATATATAGTATATATAAATATATAATATATATATATATATATATACTATATATTATATATATATATATATTATATATATATATGTTTTATGTCGGATAAGCAGAACCAAATACGCGCTATATATATATATATAAAGCTTTAAACCTTTTATTATTTTTTTGATTCTTATAGGTCGTTTTGAGTAAGGGAAAATTCCTAGATACCTTATATGGATTTACCACTCGTAACAGATATGAGGGTGTGTCATCACCCAAGGTAACACTACTAAGAATCGAAAATTAATAGCCTCGCCATGATATACAATAGGGGCCTTAAAGCGTTCGAATGTTTTTTTCCGACATGTGCTTGACGAACATGAGTTCTTGACTTCCAAAGGACGATATAGAAGGGCCCTGGGCTTTCCTTTTCGCACCACACTGGTGTTACATATTATGGCAAACTACATTGAAGGTCGTATCTTTATATAGCTTCATCCAGATTCTAACCTCCAGAATCTGGCCATCTAGGCCCAACTATATTGAAGTCCTGACACCGGCGCTTAGGAAAAACAAATTCTTGGGCACACACAGAGTAACCTGAGTGAAAGTATGAGGACATCACATTAGGAAATATCTAGGAGAGCTTGGCCTAAAAGGGATCTCGAAAATTCAAGGACTCACATACTCTAATAGAATTTTTAAAAAGAACAAATACACTTGCGAATGAAGCTAGGGTTAAATCATTATTCGATGATCACGTAAGTTAAAGGATCAAACTCCATTGTGATGTTAGATAGCTGAATCATCCCTCGGGCGCGACTCGGAAGAAAGGCGGCTATAACGGTGGTCCTTATCAATACAGGAGCTTGCAGACTATAAATTTTCCCCGTTCTTTAATCTTGAACACACGCAGATTAGCAGACCTGGATAATACTGCACACTTTTATTACCCCCATCTTGGGAGGAGATAGTAATCAATTAATAATAATAATAATAATAATAATAATAATAATAATAATAATAATAATAATAATAATAATAATAATAATAATAATAATAATAATAATGGAAAATAAAAAATGACATTAGTTTCAATTATTTACTTTTCTATATAATTGTAAGAAGGTGTAAACGAAAAGTACAAAATTTAAATAAAATTAACTCTTTTTATATATATTATATATATATATATATATATATATATTATATATATATTTATATAAATATATCATATATATTATATATATATATATATAATATTTATATATATATATATATATACGGCACATTTATAAGAGGGTTGACACCATTAATATTCAGGTTAGGTATGTTACTGTTCAGCCCCTCGATAGCGCTATGATTTTCCCCACGACCCGTTCGGTCCCCCATGTCCTTACTTTACCTTCCACGATACTTCACGGGTCGGGTTTAGGAGTTAGACGGCCCCACACCCCTATATCTTATGGATAATTCATAAGTTTACGTTTAATGAATGTATTATATTATTAATTCAATATATATATATATATATAATATAAATATATATTATATATATATTAATATATATATATATATATATTATATTATATATATATATATATATATATATTATTTTATAATTTTTCATTGGTTTCTAAATTGGCTACTTGTGGATAAATATCAATAAATTCAATCATATTAATCTATGTTTAATTCCTTTTACCGGTTATTATATATATATTATATTATATAATATAATATATATAATATATTATATATATAATATAATTATATATATATTATTTATAAATGTTTTTATTATGTCAGTATACACCAATGGAGTAATGGAGGTGGTTTTGATCAAGTAATTATTACGATGTGAAGGAGGCTAATAGCTAGCGGTGAATCACAAGGTTGGCCCGAGTTCCGCTTGGGCCGGAAAGAGTCTGAAAAGATTTTAGAGGCGATGAGCTTTCAATCTACATAAACTCTTTCGCAAAAATTTCCTACCCGGAAAACATAGCCCCTGTCTCGATGCGTAAGGCACCTGATTATTATCCGAATGGTTTAAATAGCAGCTCGTACACGATGGATTATTCAATACATTACTTTTCACCATGAGTTTTCAGAATATTTTGGTTAAACTTAAAAGATAAAAGTCAAGTC
This sequence comes from Trachelipus rathkii, assembly GCA_015478945.1. NCBI lineage: Eukaryota > Metazoa > Arthropoda > Malacostraca > Isopoda > Trachelipodidae > Trachelipus > Trachelipus rathkii. The sequence goes on from JABUQX010126226.1 coordinate 16,513, forward strand.
TGTTCTGACGCGTTGAGAGAAATTATAGAGGGTGACAGGCGATGGCCAAGAATGCTGTGGACGGACCAAGGCACTGAGTTTCTTGGTCGGATTCAAAGAATTAGTTTAAGAGCACGACATGGGTATTAAATACTTTCAGTGAATAAAGGCAGCTATAGGTTGAAAGAGTACAGCGGTACTATAAGGGAAATGGCACGACTTACCCGCATGAAAACTTTTTAAGTATATTGAGACATACATCAAGACTTGCTCATGTCTATAATAATTCGTTTCCACAGAACTATAAAATCTATCCCTGTAGAAATGTCGAAAATAAAGCCTACGAAGCTGGATCGTTCACAACTGGAGAGTAGGAAAATAGAAATGATATCAGGTGTAATGCATAGGTGACTTATGTGCGAGCCTCCAGAGAGGCGGAAAGTTAGGAAAGGCTATGATCAGGGTTGGTCTACAGAGGTTTTCAAAGTTCACAATATTCGAGACTTCCCTTAATGACGGCTTAAATATTATTATATTGGAGGATTTATACGTGTGAAAAAGATAAAAGGCGTTTTTTAATAAACAGGAACATCAAAAAATATGCTTCCAATCCTGAAAGTAATGTATATAAAATTAAAAGCTATTAGGTTCGAAAGGAAAGGGTCGAAATAAACAGTACTTGGTTAAATGGGTAGGATATCCTGACAAGTTTAACTCGTATATAAAAGCAATGAAATTAAGACATCATTTATCAGCTATTCATTGTGACCATGGCTGAGTACGACCACTTCTATTTAAACTCTGCCGTTCTTCGGCTTCGCTGAATCACATCCTGATAATAAACTACAGACTTTCAACGCAGAGTACTGAAACCCTAATTGACATTTGAAAAGAGACGTTTATTGAGTCGGGCCTGTGGTGAGTGATGTTAAATACAGAAATGTGGATAAATGTTTCCGCATAATTCTTTTTTGGATGCCATGTTTACAGAAGTGAGATTGTGTTCGAAACAGTATTGATGTTGAAGACACAGGTGCTTTAACCGCGTCAGTATGGGGACGAGAGAGTACTTTTATGAAAGAATTGTAATGAGGAAATCCTATTTTAGTCAGTTCCTGCAATGTTCAGTTATTTAAATACGCTTCTAGCGACTAGTAATATGTGTAGAGATCTTTACAACACAGATATTCATTCCTCTGATGATGAAAGTATTGATTACTTTGAGATCAACTGCAGGCATTTAACTTAGAATATTGCGTGTTTTTTTCCCAGAGATCTATGCAACGGATACACGTCTGAACGTGAAAGGTGTTAATGTCCTCCATGATTACCTACTATATGCTGATAGAAGGGCATGAAACCAGTAGAAACGACAGTATAACCAAGGAAGATTATCGATCGAGCAAGACAGGGTAAATAACATTTGATACTTGTATCACCCCGATGCTCAAACATCCTGGGATGGCATATGTTTACACTGATATAGTGGAACCAATATGTGGGCGACACTACAGCTCCTCTGTTAAGGGTAGTTTATTTTCCTCGAGAGAGTAAGGTAATAACATCCCAATGTGCACTATCTCTCACTGAACAGGTCATTGATCGGCTCTATAAGAGTACATATAAAGGACGTGGAAGGACGGCCATACCCATTTACAAGTGGGACATTGATGTGTAAAGTACACATTAGAAAGAAACGTCCCCATCAGCTATAAAATGATGGAACATTTTTTAATCAGAATTGAAAATCTCATCTATATGCTACTGGAATTCATTCAAGAAATAGATGCCTCTGCAGACTATATAAGGGACATAATCAATTGCATTTTTTCATTCATTGATGCACTCTTACAGTTTAAAGACAGTATAGGAAAGAGGCTCCAACTACAATAGTAATAAACATGGAAAGAGTATTCATTGGCTCGAGATCACAAAGAGGCTACGGTCTTGGAAAGGATTTTCACTAAGTCTGGCGAAGCGCCATCCCGTATTTAGAAGAAACGGGGTGAATATTAAGGTAAATAGCCATAGAACAGCCTGCAACACGAATGCACAGATATAGCGACCAGGAGCCATCTCGTGCTGTCATAAAAAGGCGGATTGCGGATGTTTTCCGATGAAGCTCGATGACGGGTTAACGCAAAATAGTAAGAGAAAATGACAGGGCAGGGCCGGGCTAGAGTTTAAAAGGAACGCCGGACCCACCACAAATAGGAAAGAGCCTATAGACGAAGAGAGCTCGAAGAAGATAGAAGCGTTCATAAGAATCACAGTGCGGAAAAAACCCTAAAGGCTAAAGGCCACTCAAAACGTATGATTGTTATTACATTTAGAACTAAAGATGGTATCTTTAACACAGCTTTCGGTAAACATGTATCATAAGGGGTTACTCTGAAGTTTGTTCATTATTCAGAGCTAGCGACCGCAACCGACAAGAATGCCATTCCTTTCACACCCTGCAGTCCAACTGCTGCAAGAGCGATTTGGATCTCTTCTCGATGATCCTCACTCCAGAGTCGAGCGTGAGTGACCACAAATTCATCAGTCATGTAATCCACACATTCGATAACCAAGCACTGACGTTTCCTTAGAGTTTAAATATCCCAGGCAGCATCAGACAATAATTAGATCCATTCTTAATGTATTTTCTATATTTTTAAAACGAAATTTGACAACCCTGATGTACAGACCTTTCTACAGTGACGACCACATAGTTTATACAGAGTCGACTTCTATATACTTTGTTTTTAACCCAGTGATGTTTAACTCATGAAGCTTCGCTCGGTCAACTTCAGCCAGCTAGTTATCCTTATGAGAAGCTACATAGACATCTACTGAACTTTTCCTGATGTCTAAGCCAGCCTCGATCATATCATGTGGTTTTTAAGCAGCTTCAAAGATGATGGCTACAGATGTAGTAAATGCGGCCTGAAGTCGTAAATAACACTTACGAATTCTACGGACGTTTAAATTGGCGAAATATCTCTCAGGAAAGCTTATTTTGCCATCTGTAGAATGCTAAGAATCGCTATCCCGTTCTGTCGGAAATTTGCACTTAAAATACAAAGAATCCTATGCTACAATCCATGCCCTGTAGCCTATCTTCAAACTGCTAGAGGCTTTTCTCTATGTTAGAGAAGGTGAAGTTATTTCCCCAAAGGCATTTGGAAATTGAGAAGTCGCTTTAACAGCCACCGCCAAGTACCCCATCAGAAGAGTAGAAACCAAAGTATTTAACTTCACTCACGGTCTATCAAGCATCAGTATTCCAAACATTGTTAACGGAAATCTTCCTCAAAAAGTAATAGCTGGAATTGTAGAGCACGAGGCATATTCAGCATTAAAAAATCTACCATTTAAATTCGCCTTTCACCGTTAGGGGGCTCAGTTTATCATGTGAATGTCAGCATAGGACGTGGATTATGAAATGTCGTAATAATTGGCGTACAATCTTACTGTTCACGTGACCTTTCCACGATTGTAAATACCAGCACTGTTTCATGCGGTGA
>JABUQX010126226.1:25000-29198 GCA_015478945.1 Trachelipus rathkii
AAGATGAATTAAGAAGAATTTGAATATAAACAGAAAAAGGAAGGAAGAGTTAACATTACAACCAAATAAAATTCTTTTCTCCGACGAAGAGGAAGAGCCAACTGATGTTACAGATGAAGAATCTGAAGATCCTTTGCAAAATACACGTGATGATTTTGATATACTTTCTACTTCATGTACAAGTCAGAATAATACATTACAATTGCGCAATGTTGCATTGCAAAGTATTAGGTATGGTGTCGGTCTACGTGCTACAGCTGCCATTACAACAGCTGCATTTTTGGATGCTGGATTAATTACTGAAGGAGACAGGAGACTTGTGGTTGATCACAATAAAGTAAAAAGGGCACAAGAAAAAGTCATGAATCACTTGATGACGAATTTCATGCTCGATGCCGGATAGGTAATAATGAATGTATCTTCTTTGATGGACGCAAATATACCACTAAAGCTCTGTTACAATCAGATAACTCAACTCATCAGTTTCCAAGTATTGTGAAAGAAGAGAATTACACTGATTGTGGGCCAGGTGGAAGGTATCTTTGTCATTTTACTCCAGAGAAAGACTTAACGAAAAGGAAACCTGCTGAAGTTATTGCTAACCATCTTGTGGATTTCTTAAAGAAAAACAACATTGATAAAAGTTTGCAGGCTATTGGTGGTGACTCAACGAATGTTAACACTGGTTGGGAAGGAGGAGTCATGCATTGGGTTGAGGCAAAGCTGAATCGTAAACTCATCTGGTTGGTTTGTGCTCTTCATACTAATGAGCTACCTTTGCGGCACTTGATCACAGAGTTGGATGGAAAAACTTTGTCTAACAACAAGTGGAGTGGTAAGATTGGCAACATGCTTGATACTGCAACAGAACTAGAAATTAATCCCTCATTTGTCAAAATATCCTTTCCAGAGCCTTTGGTTCCATTGAGTGACACTGTTGTCAAAGATCTCTCTACAGATCAGGCTTATGGTTACAGGATAACTCAGGCCATAAGGACAGGTGTACTTCCAACTGATCTGGCATTATTAGAAATTGGTCCTGTAAGCCACTCTCGGTGGTTAACAACTGCAAATAGGATTTGTCGCATATGGGTTTCAAAACATGGCCTTAAAGGCAACAACTTGAAGACGTTACAACTGCTTGTGGAATACATTGTTGGCGTTTACTATCCCTGCTGGTTTACAATCAAATCGAAATTCTCTTGGGTGGAAGGACCTCGCCACATTCTTTATCAATTGAAGCTCCTAAAATCTCAGAAGGCAGTAGCAGATATTGTTTTGCCAACAATCCAACGTTCATCGTGGTTCGCATTTAGTGAAATGGTGCTTCAGACACTTTTATGCTCGGAAGACCAAGAAGAAAGGAAAGCAGGGGTCCAGAAGATAATTGAATTAAGGAATGAAGATGATGATACACCAGGAGACCTATCTGTTCAGCCTAGGAAAACACCTGCAGTAAATTCAAATGCAACTTCCCTTTTGGAACTGATAGACTGGTCAGAAAAAGTATATGAACCTCCACTTACTTGTAAACTCAAAATATCAGAAATAAGAAAGTTTGTTGAAGAGCCAATGCAAGTTCCAAAGTGGCCATGTCATGGACAGTCCATAGAGAGGTGTGTGAAACAAGTAACAGAGGCTTCTGGCAAAGTGTATACTCATGAGAAACGAGAAGGATTCATTAGAGGCCAAGAAGCAAGCAGAAGAATGATGTCTAGGAATGAATCGAAGCAAGATTTGATTAATATTGTTGGTTGAAGCTTTTTACATTTTTTCAAAGTGTTTTAGTGTTTGATAATAGAGACAAAAAAAATATAAATAAAATTGTTTGAGTTCATTAAACCACTTTTTGAGCAAATTTTCTTGGAGTTTATATTAAGTTATCCCCTTTTTTTCGGAAATTTCAATATACATTATAATCAAGCGCAAATTTACCAAGGTAAATGTTTATGAATAAGGAAAACCTTTTAAATTAGGATATTACACATCAAAAGGCACATTTTTGGACCCCCTCATTCACAAAAAACACGAATTTTTATTTTTGCCCTCCAAATATATATCACTCTCTAATATATATATATATATATATATATATTTATATATAATATATATATATATATATATATATATATATATATATATATATATATATATATATATATATATATATATATATATATATATATATATATATATATATATATATGGTCAAATTCTAGAGTATTTTCACTATATTCAAAACAGTGACAGAAAAGAATGATACCGTCAGAATGCTGTCGACACCAGTTACGGAAAATGTTAAAAATCAAAAACCGTTCTTACAATAGCTATACAGCGAAAGGGAATGTATTTTTGAAGTTCTCGTAAAATTTGATAGAAAAATGTAAAAAATAAAATAAAATTATTGTTAATAATTATAGTAATATGATTAGAGGGCCTATTTAGAGACCTTTATTGGTTACTCGTTAAAATAAATAGACTTTCTATTAAATTTGCTTTTTTTTTTTTAACTAAAGAATACCCTAAGGGTATACCGCACCGATGGCAGGGAGTCGGGGTCTCGGCCTTCCGGGGAACTACTAGACTAATTCTACTCCGGGAGAGGGTCCTGGAACCAAGCCTTGGTATTTAGAGCCTGGGGTTCCTCTGTCTCCTCTACGGTATGGAAAACGTCCCCCCTGTGTTCCCCTGTTGGCTCCAGCCCCCTAAATTGCTGTAAGACTTTACAAATAATACACACCTATATATACTATGTCCCAGCACCCCCAAAAAATAGCCAATAAGTATGTGAAATTATTAATTTTATATTTTCCGCACTAAAATTGGACCAGCATTCCAGAAATGTATTTTGCTACTTCAGATTCTGTTGCTCTTTGAGATGTTTTTTTTTTTTTTTTATTCAGATTCTTATTAAAAATTTTTCCACGATTCCGTGCCAAATGTATTCTCCTTGGTAGCTGTTGTAGTTTTTGAGATATGGATCGATGATATTCTAGAGGCCAATTATATATATATATATTTATATATATATATATATATATATATATATATATATATATATATATATATATATATATATATATATATATATATATATATATATATATATATATATATATATATATATATATATAGTTATATATATATATATATATATATATATATATATATATATATATATATATATATATATATATATATATATATATATATATATATATATATATATATATATATATATATATATTAAAAATTTTAAAGAGAAATTAGCTGCGATTATGAGAAGAACGAGTGTTCGGATGTCCCCCTTGACAAAGGGTGTCTGGCAAACGGCAAGCTTTGCTACGAAACAGGTTGTGGCTTTGAAATGCTTCAACACTTCAGTAAGAAATGAATCTAGAAGAAGCTAAAATTAAATATTCGTAATTTAAAAATTTTAAGAAAATGTAGTACCTAAATGATTTGATAAATTAAGCAGTTAATATGAAGAAAGGAAAAAAAATTATAAATTCTTTGTTTGCATTCAATTGTCAATAATTTTCATGATAAAATTTAATTTTCAATAAAATATAATCTAAAAATATTTCATATTTACCTTTTCTCCTTTTAGAAATATATATATATATATATATATATATATATATATATATATATATATATATATATATATATATATATAAATATATATATATATATATATATATATATATATATATATATATATATATATATATATATATATATATATATACTTATATATATTTATATATACTGTATATATATATATATATATACAGGGTTGGAGATTTTTTTGATTTTTTTAGAAAAAAAACAATTTTTGATTTTTTTGATTTTATTGATTTTTTGGATTTTTTTGATTTTTTTGATTTTTTTAGATTTGTGACGTCACGCGAAATATATATATATATATATATATATATATATATATATATATAGTATATATATATAGTATATATATATATATATATATATATTTATATATATATATATATATATATATATATATATATATATATATATATAAAGAAAACAGTAAGAAGACGCAGAATCCAATCTAGAGTGTCCCATTCAACCCATAAAAATTAATAATTAAGAATAATTTTTAATAATAATTAATGTAAATAATGAATAGTAATTATAATTAAAAAGCCGCATGGGCCTACCTAGACTGTCCCAG
>JABUQX010126227.1:0-42500 GCA_015478945.1 Trachelipus rathkii
TTTGTGTGAATGTGGAATTCAATCATTCTTATATTAAAATGTGTTTTTGTGTGACTGTAAAGTTCAAGTATATTCTTATATATGTAATTGATGTAATTTTAGTTTGCTTTCCTCTGAGAAAGAATAAAAAATACCTCAATAAAATTAATTGAGAATAAAAATGATCAATAACTGAAGCTGTTCTTCTATTTTCTAGAGTAGATTTAGGTTCACGCCCTACACACGGATTAGTAATTGTATAAATATACTTGTTGTTTTAATTGACATAGATATTAATTTATATTTCCCTTTGAGAAAGAATGAAAAATACTTCAAATAAAATCGACATAGATTAAATGCACAAAAACTTGACACTGTCCCGTTATTCTACGAAATAGATTTAGCTTCACTTACACAACCTTACATTTATAATTAATAATATATTAATATATATATATTATAATATTATAATTAATATATATCTTAATATATATATTAATATATTATATATAATATAATTAATATTAAATATATATATATATTTGCGATTAAGATCACTTGCTAAGAACTAACTTAATGATATATATATATTTATATATATACAGTATATAATATATATTATATTATATATATATATTATATATATATATATTAATATTTTATTATATATAATATATTATTTTTTATATATATTAATTATATATAATATATATATTATATATATATAATAAATATATATATATATATATATATTATTAATATATATATATAATTATTATATATATTATATAGTTTAGTAGATCAGCTTAATTCAGTTTTGAGCTCCTCACTTCACTACAACTTTTTTTGAATAAATGAAGGTAATGAGTTAATAGGATCTTAGAAACCTTGGTATATATATATTAAATCATATATTATTATATATGTGGATAGAGCTCTAGTCGAATCCGTGTAATTTTCAAGTCTGTAGGATGTATATTTATATGAGGAGGTTTATAGGTCACTTACTACCGTTAGTTTGACGTTTAGTTATTGCTACTGATATTTCCCTTGCGTATTATACCCTTTATTATTGGCTTTACCAACAACCCGTTAAGATTGAGTTTATTATTGGCATAACTTGATATAATTCCATCGTTACTACCTAAAGTAGTTCGTCATGGCTAGTTGTAGAGAGATAGGTGAGATTGCTAGATAGCGCGCGTCGACGCTGCGATTGCTGTTTAATGCTATACATTTACTAAAGTAATGTTATTATAATCATATATTAATTTAAATTTTATTATATATATAATACGCTAATCGTAAGATTTTACGAATATTTTACGAAGGATTAAATATTTAGAATCTGAGTCGTAAAAACGATCCCCTGTAAGGGATCGTTTTATTTTTTTTATTTTTATCATGTCGCTCTTACGAATCTTTTGCGTTTCCGTACTATTATCCTTGCGGATTTTCTTTTCTTTCGCATAATACCGTTTATTTCTCGAGCGAAGCGCGATCTTGCTATGATAGAAGAAAAGCACTCGTTTCAATTGTCTTCTCGCGGACATCTTGAAGACTTATTCAGTATTCTCGTGCATAACTAAATTTGGGAGAGTGGGTGTAGAGACTGATTAGGTGGAGGATAATAAGACCATACATTGTTATATCATTTAATTATGTTACCATAAGACTAACACTTCTGTGTTGTGTACACGAAGGTGTGTGAGGTCACTTCTACGGGGATGATTAAATTTAAACTTTTAAGGATGGACACTGGCTATAGATGAAATTTGAAAATTGTTCGAATAAAGTTCGTAGCATCTCTAGGATGATTGGACAGATAATAAGTAGTATTGAGTCACTTCATAGGAAAAGATTCTAAATAGATATCGATAGAAATACTCGCATTGGAGATACTGGAACCTCGCGGCAACCAGGTGCCTGCGAGTTCATCGTGTTTGCCGCGTATGCTTCATTAAGTGCTAATAAAAACAGTTCGTCATTGATACCCGTATACTCTAATGTTTGGGTGTTTCTATTAAGGGATAGAGGATTGGGCTAGAGTTTTTTTTCGATAGGGATGGAGTTGATGTGCGAATGAGGGATCTTGCATAGATTTACATTTATGACAAAGAAATAAGTACAGGATCATTAAATTCAAAAATAAATAGAGACTCCCCAATAAGGGGTGTTGGTTTTCTCGGACTGGACGAATAAAATTAAAAGTTAAAAGTTTTAAGCACGCAACGATGCTTGTCTAAAGAACGACGGAAGAGGAGGACGACTCAAGGGAAGTGAGATAATTTTGTATGAGCGAGAGAGGAAAGAATGAAGACCCGTGTAGTCATAGACACATGGCTCAGAGTTGAGCTGAGGGTAATTGAGGTCAGCTTGAGTCGGCGGTGCTGGAACGTTTCGGTCTGTTGTCGGTTAACGAATAGAAGCAAGCAAACTTCCTTCTTGAAATTCAGAAATGATGCGGATTTATAATATTAGTGTAATGGATATACACAATTGCATATTACGGTTGGTTTCGATCATTCTATATAAAATATTAATTGTATATATTCTGGGTTTCTCTCCGTAGGGATGTGGCGAGAGCATAGAGTAATGGTTGGTGGCTAGTGAGACGCATGGCATAGCATGTAGATAGGTTTGGGAAATTTTTTCTATATTGGCTTCTCTTAACTTCTATAAGCTTAATACACTTACAAAATTGGGATTTACTTGTATTATATTTTACTACCTACTTATTTTTAATTAGCTTAGTTTTAATTATTACTACTAAATTCATAACCCATTATTATTATACCCCAGCAATCCAACTTCATCTCATCTTCTGACCATCTGTGACATCTATACTACTTTCGAATATGAAGGATTAATTTAAGAGTATATTTGCTTTTAAACTTGGATTATATATTAATCTATATTAAATGGTGATAATTTTAATATAGGTAAACTTTGAATCCGTCGTTAGAAATCTTCTAATGATACTGTATGAGATGTTAATTAAGAGGGGGGTCGCCCCGCAGAGAGCGAAGTGATGATAATAATTAAACTATAGCTTTATTTACGCCCTTGTGTGTGTTGATGTAGTATTATATGGGTGAGTAATAGAATGGCTTAACGATATTACTTTGCATCTTAGGAGGTGAGGCTAAAAGTTGCGAAACAACCAGGAGAGTTATTGGTGACCGGCGTTTCACGGCTTCACGCACACGGTACTAGTGGAGTTGTACTTTTGGTTCCGTTATTGCCCGGGCACTTTAAGCGCCAAAGGCTCAAAGTACGTACTGAACGATCCAGGCCAGCTAAGACGGTATTAGACGCTCTTAGGAAACACGAGGAATCGAGCAATCGGACAATTTGAGAATGTGCACGTCTAATAATGATTTATATGAAACGCATCTCGTCGAGATTACTGTAAGAATTACTGATTCTCTGCATGCCTCATCACTACGGAAGGGGGGATGCTGCTCAAAAAAATAAAATAATTTTTGTAATCATTAGAAGACTGAAGCATCAGAAGAAAGGTACTAGTTGAGGATAGACGGAGTCGAGAGCCGAGAGTCCGGAGTCGGATTCGAAAGAACGGAGTCGTTAGAGATGGATTCAGGTTTTCGGAGTCCATTAGAGGACCATTACACCGGCAAGTGGGTCCCTTCCTGAAAAAAGAAGAAGAAGAAAATGTATTTAAGGTTTGATGCCAGATGGAAGAAGAAGAAGAAAGGAAGAAGGAGGAGGAAAGGAGGAAGGAGGAAGGAAGAAAGTTAGTTAAACAATTTGTATTTGAAAGGATTATGAAAGAATTATCGGAAGGAAGGAATTTGGAATTTCAGAGTTATGTAAAGTGTTCTAACGGGTGTTTTAGTAGGAAGCCGGGTGGTTAGATAGCCTTATAAGAGTTATATAATAAACTAGTCGTATAACAAACAATGTTGGTGTCCTTATTTATTTATTTTGATTTGATTATATCGTAATGTCGTAGTAGTTCATTTAGATATTAGGTGTAATAAGACCGTAATAGTTGAGATGGTTTTATAGGGTTATTGAGACTATCACTACGCATTTAGGTAGGTGTACACTTCAGACTATATGAAAATTAAATTATACAAATCTAAGATTGGATAGATTAGATGATTAGATGATTAGATAGAGATGAAAGATGAATATAGGAGGTAAGAATTAGAAGATAAGGTTAGTCTGACTCTCAGTTAGAGATAGAATGTTGATACTAAAGAATTATAGTCATTCACCGATGATGTTTGGTCTCCGGTTAGCGGTGCCTTGGGATTATTCTTTTTAATTATTTAATTTATCTCTCTTGTGTAACCTGACTTGGGGCAGGGGATTGCGGGGTTTGGTTGACTAATTAATTAATTATTGTTATTTTGGGTATCTGTATTTTTGATTAATTTTACGTAATAAATATATATTAAATATTAATAACCTATCAAGAAATTAAAAAATAAATAAATAAATAATAAATAAATAAATAAATAAATAAAATTTCTTATTCTTTTTTAATGTTTATAACTTACAAATTTTACGTTTTTACATACCTAAAGCAGTAATCACTAAATCAAACCACCATCCAGCCCCTCCCTGCCACCCTCCTGACCATCTTGTTGATCTATTGATTATTGATTAAGGTCAAATTTCGAGTATCAATTTTCAAATAAACATAAACATAAAAATCAAGTTCTTTTATACAAAGATCAATCAATATATTGCTGACGTACAAAGTTTTTCACATTAATAAGGCTTTACTTAGCATCAATCTGAACTATGAATATAACCCACAACGAGAAAACTAACACCTCTTAAAACAAGAATAAATGGTTAACATTAACAAAGGACCACAGAAAAAACACAGTAAATAAACAACATAAACATCAAAATACGTAACTTTTCACCTCTGTCAAGAGCCTGTCTCTAACAAACAATGGTAATTTTACAGTTAACATGGGTAAATGTAACAAAAATTTACCATACCCGTGTGTAATTATCAATACTGATCAACGAATACCTCCTAACGTAACAAAGTTTTCATATTAATAAAGTCAACATAACATTATAGAACTAAGAATATAATGTACAAGTGCAAACCATGCCCATCTTAAGCGCAGATAAACTGCTAACATTACAACGATTCACATAACAACCCTACAAGCACTAATCCATTTAATGCATATCTCTGTAGAGTAACTTAAAAAGTCCATGGAAGAGGTCTTTTCATCAATAACCTTCTTACTTCATATAGGTTATTGAAATGAAAACCTCTTCATGTAACCACAGAGATCTTGAAACATATTCGAAATGCTTGGCATGACGTCATTGATGCTATTTCGCAACCCTCTACGAATCCTATCATAGTCTAATACATCCGTATGAGGGTTGGAATCATTTTCACTTTTTTCCAATCCTCATACGGTTTGTAACAGACTATGATAGGATCCCGTATGAGGGTTGGAATCAATTTCCCTTTTGGGTGATGATCAGTCACCTGACTGAAAATACTATAAGGTCCTTGTAAAGAGGACATTCGTAGGAGCAGAATGAGAGGTCATCATACCAAACACAAAAGCGAAAAAATGTCCTTACATGACGAAATTCGGGGTGTATAAACAATCCTTAAAGGTAACGAGATTCTTTCTTTCAACAATCAGAAGAAAGTAACAAGAATACAATGCCGACGAACCATATCAGTTTCAAAAGGGGTATATATTCTCAACAACAACAACAGACAACAACAACAACAACAACAAAACAACAATAAAGTCCAAAAAATAAGTTCTTTATATACAACCTACGAATAAAGCATAGAATTAGCAAAATTCTAGGCAAACCTAACATTACCCCAAAAAAACTTAAGATCACTTAGGCTCACGTTTCTAGCACATCAACCGTCGTTAACACAGTAATATCTTCAAACAACTCATCATTTCTCTAACAAATCAGTGTTATTTTTCACATTGTCATAGTAATATTTAACATAACACATCCCTAACTTACGAATAAACAGTTTTTCATTAATCAAGAGTATTAAAGCAACACATTACCTTCCGAGAGAAACCCAGGGGGGATGTGCTCCTTACACCTAACGCTTCATGAGGTAACATGAATATTTTTATCCTTAACCTATTTTGACCCCGCCCCCCTTTCAGGAAATATCATTTCAAAACTGTTAGATTAAGGCAACAGCGCGTCATACAGAGGCGATTTGATTAGCACTGTAAGCACTATTTGAAGATCACCCCCAGAGAGATGCACGAAGACCCATCTCGGGGTACCCTGAAGAGGGTGTCAAGCGGTAAGGGCAACAGCCCTTTGGGCTGAGCCCTTATATAACAGGTAAAGACGTATTATCTTACAAAATCCCTTAACAAAGTGACTCATCTATCAAAGATACCAGCATTTCGAACTATGAATTGACACCATCTTCATCAATGTGTCACTCGTTTTTAGTATAACATCAATTGACCTATATGAATTAACATAGACATTAGCAAAATTCTAGGGCAAACCTAACTTTACTCAAAAAACTTATTCTAGGCTCACGTTTCTAACACATATTCGTCAGGTTACACAGTAATATCTTACAAAATTAATTCATCATTTCTCTAACAATCAGTGTTATTTTTCACATTGTCGTAGTAATTATTTAAATAAGTACCTAACTTACGCAATAAACAGTTTTTTATATAATCAAGAGTATTTCTAAGCAAACACATAACTTGCCGAGAGAAACCCAGGGTTGGAATGTGCTCGCTTGTAATGCCTAACTTAGTCATATCACGAGATATAAGCATGAAATATTTTTAAATTCCTACCATTACTATCATACTAATTTTGACCCTGCACCCTTTCAGAAAATATGCATTTCAAACTGTTACGTTTAGCAACAGCGCATCAATACAGAAGGCGAATTTGATAGCACTGTTCAAGCACTAGTAAGCAGTACCTTTGAGATCACCCGGAGAGATGCACACGTGAAGACCCATCTCGGGGTTACCCTGAAGAGGGTGTAAGAGGGTAAGGGCAACAGCACTTTGGGCTTGAGCCCATATATGAAACACTTAAAAAGACGTATTATCTTTAAACAAATCCTTCTTAACAAAGTGGATCATCTATCAAAGATACCCAGCTTATCTCGACCTATTGAAATTGACACATAGTCTTACATCAAAAGTGGTCCAAACGTCTCTCTTAGTATATACATCATTTTGAGCTATTGAATAAACGTAGACATTGTAGCAAAAAGTTTATCTCGACAACAATAACCTGACATTTCACTCAACAAAATACTTAAACGCTAGACTCATGTATATTCTATCACATTTATCGATTTAGGTAACACACGTAATATCTTTAACAAAATCAATCATTATTCTCTACAAATCAGTGTTAATTTATAGTGATCATACTGAAAACCCTCCGAAGGAGGGGTAAGGCCTCAGCCTTCGGGCTGAGGCCCCAGAGCCCGCTTACACCCGTATCGGGGGTTATGATCACCCCCCTCCAAGATTTTCACAGCCGGGCTGTATCACAGAGGGGACTGACATTTACTCCTGGGTTTGTTTTTCTTCTCGGGATGTGGTGTGTTGCTTGATACTCTTGATTAAATGGGAAAAAGTACCTGTATTAATTCGTAAGTATAGAGTTATCAGGAGGGTATGTTTATAATATTACTATGAACAGAGCTTCGGGGAATGTTCAATTATTATTCATCATGATTTTGGTACGCAGTTTAATGATGTATTGCTCTCTTTTTTAGTAAAGTTCCTTTATTTAATATCGTCGCTTAAACCACTGACCAGGGTTAACTGACAGGGTGATTTGTAGAACTAATTGGAGAACCATTGAAGGGTTCTAGGGTAGTAAGGTTTTTGCGTTGGAGTGATTGCTGAGGTTGGGTTGTCCGCGTTATTGAGGATTTTTGCTAATGTCTGTACGGTTTTACTTATCAATAGTCTTTCAGGGGACTTGGGTTATGATGTCGTATACTAGAGACGTGTGACACTTTGGGATGAAGAACAGTGGTCCAATTCAATAGGTCGAGATGAATGGTATCTGTTGATAGAGGTTGTTAGTCACGGTTGTGGTTCAAGCAGGAATATACTCTAGTTAGATGAGAGGTGAACGTCTTTAACCTGCTTAGCGAGGTAGTTGCGCGCTCAGCCCAAAGGGGCTGTGGCCCTTACCTGCTGGGTGAGAGCAGGGCGGGTTTGGGCGCCCTCTTCAGGGTACAAGGGTTCCGTAGAAATTTTTGCGGATACTTACGTAGCATATACATTTTCCGGGGTTGATCGGTGCAAAGGTGGAGTGGCTTGAGTTAGTGCGGTTCACTAGTGCTATCAAATCGCCTCGGTGTTATGATTGGGGCGGCCTTGTTGACCATTAGACTGCTGAACAGTTGTGCTCGAAAAAGGTGATTTTTTTCTTGGATGGACTTTTGGGGGGTCTAAATTAGGGTAAGGATAAAAATATTTCATGTTAACTCATGAAAGCGTTAGGTGTACAAGGAGCAGCATCCCCTGCGGTTTTTCTCTCGGAAGGTTATGTGTTGCTTTAGGTACTCTTGGATTGGACCATGCAAAACAAACTTAGTTGGGCTTACTTGATTCAATTCATATTGAAGATCCATGGTTTTAATAATGGTTATTAAATTAATTTTTAACTACTCACTATTCTAGTGAAATTAATAACACTGGGCTGCGTTTGAGAAATGATGAGTATTGTAAGATATTACTGTAGTTTAACCGATAACTGATGATTAGTGTTAGTTAAAACGTTGAGCCTCAGATTTTAAGTTTTTTGTTGGGTAATGTTTTAGGTTTGGCCCTAGAAATTTTTGCTATGCCATGTTTATTACAATAGTTCAAATGATGTTTATAACTAAAAACGAGTGACACATTGATTGAAGATGTTGTAGGTTAATTCAATAGGTCAGAGATGCTGGTTATATTTGATAGATTGACTCACTTTGTATACAGTGGATTTATTTTGTATAGATAATACGTCTTTACTGTTACTAAGGGCTCGCTCAACAGGGTTCATTGGTTGACCCTTCCGCTTACACCACTCTTCAGGTCCATACATTATTATATACCGAGATGGTTTCTTCTTGTGCATCTCTCTGAGGTTTGAGTGATCTCAAAGTCCGTGCTTACAGTTGCTTACAGTGGCTATCTTAAATCGCTTCTCTGGTATTGAATGCCGCTGTTGCATTAAATCTAACAGTTTTTTAGAATTATGATATAATTTTCTCTTAAAAGGGGGCGGGGTCTAAAATAGGGTAATGGATAAATATTTCATGTTACTATCATATTAATCATGAAGCTGATCTAGGTGTTTCAAGGAGCACATCCCCTGGAGTTTTCTCTCGGAAGGTTATGTGTTGCTTTAGTTAACTCATGATTAATGAAAACTGTTTATTCGTAAGTCAGGTACGTTATGTTAAGTATTACTATGACAATGTGAAACTAACACTGATTTGGTTAATATTTAGAGAAATTATGAGTTTTGTAAGATATTACTTGTGTTAACAACGACGCGATGATGTGCTAGACAACGTGAGCCTAAGATTTTAAGTTTTTTATGTTGGCGTATGTTAAGGTTTTAGTCCCCTAAGAATTTTTATGCTAATTCGTCTTATGCTTATATCATAGTTGGTTGTTATAAGAAGAAATTATTTTGGAACTGTAAAGTTTGGGTTGTTGTTTGTTTGTGTTGTTGTGTCTGGTTGTTGTTGTTGTTGTTGTCTAATCGAGATTATAATATACCCCTTTTGAACTTGAATATGGTTTCGTTATGTGCATTGAGTATTCCTTTATGTTTACTATTTCTTTCCTGATTGGATTGATAAGAAAGTAATAATCTATCGTTTTACACTTATTTTATGAAGCTTGTATTAATTACATGCAGAATATTTATCTTTGTATCTATAATTGTAGTACTATATTTAAACTTAATTATTATTTATCGCTTAAGATCTAATGTATTTTAGGTATTGATTAATAATATATTGACCTCTATCACCTTATCACAATATTAATCTCTTTACGCACTTTTATGCGAATGTATCCTCTTTAACTATTATTATTTATACATAGAGGTAATCCACATACTATTTACATTAGTATATATTCGCAGTTCAAGTAAGTGTACATGAATCATATTCACTTTATATAATCACAAATAAAATATGATAGGAAATTTGAATTATTTATCAAAATATATACGCCTCAATTATATATATAATACGGATATACTTTATATAAATACGTATAATAAAAAAGTTACTTAGTTAAACAAACCGTTATATTGAATGGTAATTGGATAATCAGATGGTATTAATTTAAATTGATTATTCCATATACATTACTATATATTTAACGGATTTGTATATATTTAAGATTACTATTGAATATATATGGATTATCTCTCATAGCTTATAATGATATCTATAGAATTGAGTTAATTATATATTGTTTGGTTGTATAATATGGGTCATTATAGTAGGTATCATGCCGCTAATTTTTACATATACTATATTGGAGATCTACATTTTGGTCACTCTTTAATATAAGATTATCCACTGATCAATTGGATGGATACGACAGAGGTAAGTATAAAGATAGAAATTTAATCTGGTTCAAGAGTTAACTCGCTTTTGGTTGGGCTCGGGATAACGGAGTTATAATAACTGTCCAGAAGTTATTTTGCATTTGTCAATAACCTATTGTATTATCGAGTTTTATATGTCCATCTTATTCAAATGGATTATAAATTGAAAGGGACTTTGTGGAATAACGGGGAAAATAGAACCAATTCATGTCACAATATCGTCGAATATTTCTGGTAATTATAAAAATAATATACCCTAACTTTAAAACTTTTTTGAATATTTAATATGATACAGCATTATTAATATTTTGAGATATTTTGAATATAGTAATATTTTAAGGCAGCAAAATACACGGATATGTTCTTAGTGATGTTGTAAAAAAACATTGATTTAATAATTAGATTATGCTTAGATTTATTATTCTTGCTCATTAAGATCGAAGTGCCATGTTGATTTGAGGCCTTGAGAATACAGAATATACGAATAATTATTTTTAGCTATTATTTAATATTATTATAGTTTATATCTTTTAGGTATTTCATAATTTACACTTTAAGAATAAGCTTTAAAATTTAATAATTAGTCTTAGTAATTTCAATCATTTATATAATATATATATATGATAGATAATTATAACTAGATATTAAATATATAAAAATATATGAATATTATTGATATTATTAATTAGATTAATATAATATGAAAATCTAAGAATATATAAGTAATTATAAAGATATACAAAAGTCATATTGGTTATAAGTGATGTAATAAGATAAAAAAAATAGAGAATAATTACTCTAATAACGGCACACATGGATTACCTTGATCATTTTTCTGTTTAAATTCATTAGAGCTAGAAATTTAAATAAATTCATTTATTTATTTTTCTATAGACTAAAATTCAATTAATTAATAACTAAATTGATTTCAATAATTATATTAATATAGTTATAGCAAACAATACCATATTCGGTTTTTATTATTTATAATTTTTTTTATTTCCAAAAATCTCCCCGATTTAAAAATATTATAAGGGTTGGGAATCCGGAGATTCGGATAATCCTAATCCAGGGCAGCTGGGTACATATATGTTGGGAAAGAACCCAAGGGGCAACTCTGAGGAGTTAGGTCTAGACTTGAGGGTGGGAGTCATGTTGGGCTACCGCAATTGCGTCGGTTGTCTGGCGAACGGTTACTTTTTTAACTTTATTTTATCTTTTAGAGGCAGAATAGAAAACAACCTTTCGATCATCTCAAGCCACAAACTG
Organism: Trachelipus rathkii; assembly: GCA_015478945.1. Lineage (NCBI taxonomy): Eukaryota > Metazoa > Arthropoda > Malacostraca > Isopoda > Trachelipodidae > Trachelipus > Trachelipus rathkii. The sequence goes on from JABUQX010126227.1 coordinate 11,866, forward strand.
CTATTGTGATATCCCATGAATGAGTTTCATTTTAAGTAAGAAATATCTATATATCTAGATTTTACTGTAAGGAGGGTGCAAAGAAAAAATAGGCGATAACCATAAAAAAAAAAAATAAAAATAAAGAGTATCCATATCTGTCTCCGGGGAGAGAGATCGACTTATTATTTAGAGATAGTATTTAATGGGAGTAATATCCCATTAATAAACTATAGATAAAAATGTGAGAAGCATGACGCATATGGCTTTAAAGATTATATTCTTGTTTCCATATGAGTGCGATTAAGGAAAACATATTAAGAATACATGGATAAATAAAACGCGAATTGAAGATTAAGCGCAGGATGAGAAGTAATGTACTGGAAGATAATTGTCTATATTTACACCCTCTAAATCGCTTCTAAGTCTTGGCGCATTCCTAGAAAATATGCTTTTACGTGACATTACATGAACCATCGATATTAGCACCTAAGAAGCATAGCACTGTTATATCTTAGGTGATATAAACAGTCACAGTTACTGTCATATATTCATTGGGTGAATATGAGTGTAGGGCACTGAAGGTAATTGGGCGGGTAATACTTTAGTAATAAGATAGGGTGTTGTTTATCGGTGAACAACTTTATGGCGTATTGAGGTCTCCCCAGCCCATGTATTATACATCTTTGTTTCTCACAGATAGTAGACCGAGAAATAGGACAGATATTTTGGATACCCTAATAACTAAGCACAGAAAATAATAGATAATGAAAGTTTCTGACTAGAAGGTGATATATAATAAATAGATTATAATATATTTAAAATATTAAATAAATAATTTAAATAGTAAAATTATAGATTTAGTAGATAATTATTAATAATACACTATCGTTAGTAAATTATATAGTTGTCATATAATATTAATAATAATAATTACATAATAAATATTTCATTGTATATCGTATAATCTTAATATTTTAATGATTCTATTTGATCAATTTATTAATCTTTACAGATATTAATAGTTATACTTATTATTGAAGTATGTATTTATAAATTATTATACAGTATGTAATGGAATGGATATAGTACGACAGAGTTATTAGCAGAATGTATATTTTGGTTGACTTCTTGATTGGATGGTTTTGAAATTTTAATTATTAAAAATTATATATTTTTACTAATTTTATTTATTTGATACTTATTTAAAATGTAAATATATTTATTTAGTTATTAAATATAAGTTAGTGAATGATATTTGGGTTAGGGTTTGATAAGGTAGGTCTATAAGTACATAGTAGATGAATGTAAGATAAAGGCAATTACACAACACAAAGCAACGTATGTCACTAAGAAATATATTTTATAAGTGTTAGTTCATACTATAGGACACTCTCATATAAATAGGTCAAACGTGGACTTAGAATCTGCAGCCCACCTTCTAGTGGTGTGGTTTTGGAATTATTAATTATTCGTGTTAAGACTCGGATGCACTACATAGATACCAGTATATTATTCCTGGTCAGAAAATCTATCAAGAGAGCGATATTAGATAATACAATTCGTTCATATACGTTTCCAATACAAAGACACAAAATATACTAATTTATGCATTAACTCAACTCTTAAATCATTATAAATTTTATTTATTATTTATAATTAGAGCTTCTGGAGGCAACCTATTATATAAGCATACCGGTATTAAATGCTACCGTAAATCAATACGCGCTGATCACAATGTTACTATTTATCACTCCTCCTTGCAGTAAAACTTTCATAAGACAAGTATAGCTGAATATTCTTATTCCTCCTTAAATAAATATACTAATTCTTTAATCAATAACCTATAATACACTATATCAATTTAGCCTTCATTTTTAAATGTTTTTTATTTTTATTGCGGGACATTTACTATTCTCTTATTAGGAATTATTGTTATACTATCCTTTTATTACTAATTATATTAATCTCATTAGATCGGGGAGACACTCAAGGGTAAAAAAAACATATTAACCAATATCAATAATTATAAGGGGGTATAAGTTAATCACAAACCTTTTTTAGGCTCATATTTTATTACAGATTGTTAACAATTTATATTACCACATTAATAAAAATATATACAAAAACTTTCACGCTCTGGGACAACTATGATATCCTTATTTTGGAGATGAGACAAATATACACCCCCTTTTAATTTATTTTTTCTACACGCGGACATATATTAGGAAATCACTATCAAGATCATTTTGTATATATGTTATTTTTATTGCTTATAAACACAGATTACACTTTATTAAATTTTGTTACAATTGTATAACATTTTTAAGACATATGGAATACTCCACAATTGCGACCTCGACTATCTCGCTATCTTGATTTTGTCTCGGGCTTATTCGCAAAAGCAAAAAATCTCGGAAAAACATTATGCAACATTTGAGGTCGCGCCGGTTGGAGGAGAATACCTATGTAATTAGTTGAAAACACCATACTCTCGTGTAGGTTTCAATTTCACGGTACGCGGCTCTCTTATTCTTACTTAGCTTATTGTGCGTATGTAATGGCAGAAGTAGAAGCAAAACGTTCCGGTACTAGATTGTTCAAGGAGATGGTACAAGCACTGGTTATAGAGTATCACCAATCGTTGCAGATGCTAGAGATGACGTAGACCGAGTGTGTCCTAGCCGTCTGTATTCATGGTGTGAGTATTCATGAATCATTGTACGTATGACGAGTACTGTAGAGGCTCTTGGTTTGATAGTGAGCCAACGATTGCATCACCACATACTATTTGTTAGTGGCAGAGATCATTATATTAGTTAATCACTTGCATCTTTTATCAATTTCTTCAGGTAATACTCAGAGAGCACCGCAGACTAATCCTGGATGTGTTAGTCCCCTTCAGTAAGTCAAAACTCTTCTTCGAAACTTCGAGTTATTGCCCAAGAATCAACGAGTTGTCTTCTTCTTATGAGGCACTCGAGTCTCCGCAATCTTTCTGACTCGATCCTTAACTAACGAAACACTATTACTCTTTTCTTCGGTGTTCCCATTGTACTTTTTAACACGTAATCTATCTCACAGTTCTATGCTTTGTCATCTCCATAAAAGATTCGGGCTACACCATTCTGCCGATTTGATAGTCCTCAAATCATAAATATTATTTTGGAATATCAATCAAGAGATACTAAAGCTATTTCATTATTTTATGGTCGTATTTTTGTGGTCAGTTAACAATCAATCTTTATATTATAGCACTCATTTTAACCTATTCAGGCGATGTAAGAAGATAGGCATTGGAAGGAAGGTAATTAAGGACAGGAATTAAAATCTAGACTCGTTTAAGAATACTCCGTGGAACCGAGAAGGTTTTGCTGTCAATAACTTTCTTCTATTTTGAGGCTTTCTATTTGCATAATTTCGTAATATTTGAGAGCACACTAAATACTATATTTGTTTCTAGTTGGCTACGAAATTCTCAGAGTGGTATATGATTATTCCATTATAACCTACGTTACATGTATGATTTAATCAAATAAAGTATTTATTTTGAATTAGCTGTCGACACAATTGGCTAGCTTTAATGGATCTTTTACATATTACGGCTAGAGAGTAGATCAATCTTCACACGAGAGCCCATTTTTGGGAGAATAGGGGTGGACCAAAGGTGTATCCCACTAGCACATGTGATAAGGTACCGATGGATAGGGAAGGGACTTCGTCTTCTAGTCTAGAAGTGTGTTCACTCCTATGTAGGCTTGCGCGAATTTGTGAAATTTATTAATATGCCAAAGGTGGAATAGGACCATATAATATCTTTTTTGTAGAACATTGACACGCTCTAGCTTGACCTTATGGAAATATTTATGGACACGAGACTAATCCATAAATACTCACCACATAAGGGGGGTATAGCGCTAGATTAATTTATATCAATAAATATAATCTAAGGACTCTCCTTATATCGATCTTCCCATTTCACGCGATTAGGGTCAGAGGTAGGGGCAACTCTCTCTTCTATAGTTGAAATAGGCAGGCTTTTCTCCCTTACTAGGATTGTAAATATCACTTAGCGAGACATTGAGGAGTTACACTGCTTGATATACTCGTACCCTAAATTATTGTTACTAGGCGGCAGCTTTATGATTAGGCGAAAAGTTATAACTTATAATTTTTTTCATACGGAGAGTTTTATTCTTCAACATTAATGCCTCACATGGGTATAGGGCTCTACGTACTTAGTAGACATATTCAATATCCATGAAATATAAAGAGAGCTAGTTAAGATATCAAACAGGATTTTAGGGGGTTCGGTTTAAGGTGAGTGGGTCAAATGGGGGAAATTGCTGATTTAGGCTAGGAAATTAATGACGCGGCTCAGCAGTTGTGGATATTAGTGATTTTTTACTCAACCGCTGATGGTTTATTATTGGTAGGGGCGGTTTTTAAAAATAACGTAAATGTTGTCCATCGGAAAGCTTCTACTGGAGGAAGGGGAGCATAACTAAAACACTATCCAGTAGAAAACAAAGTTTTATTCTCATATTTATATCTCTGATTATTGGAGAATTAGCCAGATTTTAATTCATTGAAACAATCTAGGATTTTCGAAACTGCTCTAACAGGCCTTAAACTAGGAACTAAGATTTTATTAACGGATAACTAAACTTATTACAGCTAAACCTATAATAATATATTGTACAATCATCCAAATTGTATAATCGATGCTTCACAAACATTATAATTATTAAAACTCAGTTTATTTTTAAGTAAAACTCGGGTTATACGGTCTTCACGGAGTTATTCGGTGATAATGACGCTTTTTAGTCAAATATTAAATAATTTCCATTTACCCTCCCATATGATATGGATACAAGGAACATGCCGATGCATCTTCATAGAATCATCTCCTCACATACAGGCTCCTTACGTTAAATCAATAAGTTTTATATTCAAATTTACACTATACTTATTCTAATAATCACTCCTTTGGCTATTTTGTCACCTCGGTGTGCTGACGCGTAATTGGGATTAAATTTATATGATATATTTTCTTTATATAATCACTTAGGTTTTCGATAGAACCCTTCTAACATAGGAGCTGAGAGTCCTTTGCACAGACCGCTAATTTAACTGAGATTATACGGATACGGGAAGGAGGGCTTAATACTATCATCTCATAAGGATTCCAGATATCTAACTCTCATCAATACTTCGAACCTTGTAAACAAAGGGAGTAAATATTGGTAGTTATTAGGTATCAGTGGACTTAGAGGTCTCACCTTTAAAGTTAAGATTTCAACTTTGTTGTTATAGATGTAATATAATACACGCGATACTGATTTTATTTTAGGGATTTTAACGGGTTATTAGGTTGGGCTTGCAAACCGCATGATTATGTAGCTATCCAAGCTTTACCGTGATTAGCGCTACGGAGTCAAAACTGGGAGCCATTAGCGCTAAATTCTCAATACTAATTCATAAAATAAATAATCTAAGTCTTATTTCCTAAGACACAATAAACAATTAGGTCTGAATGGATTATTCGTATTCTTCAACAACTACAGAGGGAAGCAATATATAAATGAACATATAGCTAACGGTTATGCTAATTCCAGAACAATTTTATAATTTTTTTGGTATTAGAATATTTAGAGTATAAAGGCGATAGATATAGTTAGGTACCGCGATGCTTTTCAGTTTGACTTAAGCGGGGATACAACATTAACCATACAAAGCAAAATGAAGTATCTATTAGTAGATCGGGTTGAGGAACCGATCTTAAACTAATCATACGGGGATCGCCGTGTTTATAACATTGAGATAATGGTGAATAGCTAGATAATACATCTTAGACTCAGGGGAATAATACTCTCTGGTAGAGTAAATCCATAGGAAGGTCATACACTGCTAAGGCATTCACTCTAAAATCTCTCGGGTTAAAAGCTCTTGTCTTTGGACTCGTTATTGAATCTCTATTTTTGCCGTTTGTGATTTAGAGTCACTTATTTCTAAACACAATCATACGCCTCTCTCATCCAGGGATTCTCGATAACGCCTGTCGTGATATGGGCGGTAAAGTTGTCGCACTTTTGTCCGCATAAACCAGGTGCTTCCTACATACTTAAACTTAATACTGCTGTAAGAGGGGTTCGTGGCGGCACACAGGATTGCCTCGTAAAGATAACGATAAATTCGTGCTGGAAGCAGCGATTCCGTCCATAAACAAGCCTCCTTCGTCGCACGCAAAGTCCAGATTATAAAACAAGGAAAAGGATCTAGATTTGGATAAAACCCTACTATATGAGGACTGTTGGATTAGTTTTGTGTATATAAGGGTGTATACTATATCAATATCGCATAGAAGGAAAGGGGATCTAGGGCAGGGACGAGTAATCTTTGGATTATGCATGACGTTCGTCAGCAACTAAGATATACCTTTTTATCTCTTCTGCTCACGTAATATTTATAAGAGCAATTTATACATATTTAGGAGGTGAGGAGTCAGCAGATTGTTGTAGAAATTATGATAAACGCTTGTGTACTACATTGAGGCTTCAGGAACACAACTGGAGTGCTTCGCTATGTAAAAGACTTTGCTTTAACCACTAACGTGACGTGCAGTCGGCATGCTTCATGAGTCAGGCCAGACTCCATCAACCTATTCTTTACGTATAGCAACAGAAGCTTACAAGTGAGCAGAAAGAGTTATGCATGAAACGAAACAACTGCAGTGTAGGTATAGAGGTGAATGGATATAAGTCCGATCAATCTGTTCACATGAGGCCATAAGATCTAATCTACTGACGGATTGGTTTGAAATGGCGTCCACAAATTAGAGATGATATAAATAATTATACGTGACGGTCGACGGGCAACGGTAAGTACAGCGGAGGGGCAGAACTTTACACTGCAGAAACAGTCTGCGCTTCGTAGATGTTGTGATCTCTTTCCAACTTCATTAATACATTAAAGTGATTTTTGATACACGTCACACGTCTTATCATGTTGGGTACAGGGGCTTATCGGGAACGTATTTTCTTTGCAAAGTGAGGGAGCGCAACCGGGTATGGCAATTACATGAGCAATTATCCAGCACAAATTTGTCTTTAATATAAGTACTTTTAACAACTCGTAAGTTCGAAGTTTTCCCCAAGCTCTTCTTCCTAGGCTACGATGCTCTTAATAACTTTTCAATATACCTTCTCATCTCGGTGTGAGTTATGGCACTTAGGAAATGAGTGTGGATTGCGGAGCGTTCGGGAAAAGCTACGATTTTTCTAGAATTGTTAACTAATGTATATGGTGATTATCGTATTTGAAAGAAGAATTGTGTTATAGGATTTCTAGCATAAATATAGTTATGTTACCCTTACAATTAAGTGTGATGTGTTGCACAGACTATTAGCGTAGAGTCTAATAAAGTGGAAGAATGTTCATTCTACTTATACGAAATGGATTAATTAGAACATACATTAGTGGTGTATTTAGATCTGGTTACGCAATACCGTAATAAGCGGCTAGAGTTATAAAAGCATGTAGCTAAATACCGAAAAATATATCTATATGTATAACTAGATATGCGCTTACGCACTAATATTCAAACAAATGTATATTATGATAAACTCAGAATTAGTTGTATAGTAGATCATATATATATCTCTTTATCCTACTTTCACATCAGACTCTATACTACACGTGGATTATTATATTCACGACCCCGATATTATAGATTGGCCAACTAGCTTCAAAGCGACATTCTTTCATTAATAGCACTATTTCTACTTCGACGTTATGGTAGAATATGTCATTATCCTTTAAATTATTTTATTTACTGTAATATTAATATATAATATATAACAATATTTTATAGCAATTTATCTTTATATAGCATATTCAAATAATATGTTTATTGATAATTATATTTTAGCTTATGTATCTACTACGGTATCATTACAATTACAAAATATGCTTACTATCAGTATTTGAATTAGTACTATTATGTTCCAATATACTATATGTATACCGCATTATGAAATATAAACAACCTTATACATAATCCCTGTGCACTATTTTTATAGCAATACTTTGCTTTAATAACTATATTAATATATTATATATTATATTATTAGTGGTGATATGTATTAAGTACTCATTTATTATCTTCCGGACATTAACTAGATATATTTAGTACTATATGCATTTTCAAAAAATGAAGATATTTTCAGTGCTATGTAAACATTCCTACTAAATTATGAGTGGTTATATTTTATTATAAATTATTTTTTTATTGAATATAAATGTATTTGGTAGTTTTAGTGAGTGATGCCCTTTCGAATTAGTTCTACAAAATGTCTTTTTTGGATCTATAATAGTTCCTTTCACTTATATATATTGATTTATATATTAATATTATATATAATAATATACTTCAAATATACTAATACTATTACTACACTTTATTTGCATATAATATATATCAGTGATTTTATAGCTGAGTGGTGTAAAGTATTATAATTAAGCATACTCTCAATTTAATAATTAACTTATTTTACATAAATAAATTTAAAATAATTTTTTAATTTATATATGTTTTTGTATATATAATTTTTTATATAATATAATAATACTATATATATTGTGATCAGTAATGACAAATTTAGACATAAATGAATACATCAAATGATATTATAGGTGATAGAATGCGAGATATAATTATGGCGCATACCGTAAATGCTTAAAGACTCGACTTTACTACGGTTTTAAATTCCTTGTGAAGAGTCGATTTTGAATTCCCGCGTTTTATACACCATAAGAAGGCTGTGCCTTACCGTTAATTTATAATTGCTGGGACAACCGAAATTATCTATTCGGAGGTAGGTAATCCATTCATTTAACAGGGATTCGAGGCCGAGATGGTGATTCTCTCTTCTCGCCTATCTGCATTAGGGGGGTGATCTCCAAGTCCTCAGTCTCGGGCAACTACGTCACAATTCTAATAAAGAAAAATGCCCGCCTCACGGGTGTTGATTAGGTGGGAATAAAAAGTTTAAGGTAGTGGAGAAAGTAAGGATTAAGATATGACGTTGATTAAAGGGTGAGCGATTTCTGAAAAGCTTTCTTATGATAGTTAAGGATCAAGGACAAATGAAAATTTCAGAATACAACAAGACTGACATTCTTTACAAACAGCACTGGTTTTCAGAATGTTCGGGGGTCTACATATTTTCTTGCTATTGTAAATATAAATAAGAGACAATAATCAATCCTCAATCTTTGTATACTAGGAAATTTCTACATTTCATTTACTCTAATATTTATATGTTTAGGTTAGGTAGCTTCATAAAATACCACCGGGTTAAAGCCAGTAACTGAAATTCTTGCTTTAGTCTTTTAATAAGAATTCATACAAACGCGGAGGTTTAATGCTTTTTTGATATGTTTAAGATAATACATCATCTAGTGTCAGTGGCAGATTATGTAGTAGTGGAGATAGGGTTAGGCGTCTTTTAGGCGAGTATTTTCACACAAATGTAAAGATCCACTCTAACTCTTCTTAAGGGCACAGCTGATAGGTGAAATCCAGCTGATATCTCATATTTATGATTAAATGTATTGCGCTGTTTCTTCGATTATTTAATCGTAAAAGTGTTGTTATATAGTTCTTTTAATGATTTTAAGGCTGATTATTATGTTTTACTTGACTGGATGTTTTAAAATTAATATTGTTATGCTAGTTCGTTTATTCATCGTATCATTATGTTTGGTTAGGTTATTTTTGATATGTACAAATATTACTATGTAATATTAATCAAATTAAAATTAATACAATTGATTAATATTACTAAGATTTAGATATGTTATTAAGATTAGAATTAGGAAGAAAATTGGAAATAATTTTATTTAATGGTTAATATATATTGTTAGGTTTATACTTATACCCTATTTGTTGATAAAGCATAAAATTTTGTTATAATGAGGTAAACTAGTTTATTGCATAAGATTATAGGTTTATTATAGTTTTTATATAATTCAGTTCCTTAGTTTTCATTTTAGATGAAAATTTCTTATATTTGTTTATTTATGTCCTTAGTAGGGATATAGATATAGAGATATTATGAAATACATTTTATGTTAAACGTAAAATATATTGATTTATTTTTAGTGATAATATCTACTATCATACATGTAAAATATAAATTATTATAAGCATTGACTTATATGTTGGGATATTAGAATGGAAATATATTATTTATGATATTTATTATTGTATAATAGCATTTAATGGTAATAGACTTAATTTATAATATTACTCAATTATTCAAATAGGTGAAACTTTATTGTTATTGTATTTATAGCAAGATTTTAATTCATACTAGCTCACAATTTGTCAATGAGTTAATGAGATTTGATATGTTAGTTTTTTAAACATTAAATGTTCTTAGTTTTTCACTTCAGCTTTACTCTCATTTCCTCTTGTCAGTTTAGTACGTTTGGTATAGCGTTAGAAACTCTTTATTTATTAAAAAATTTTTTTGATAATTTTGTTACATTAAGTTATATTTAACTAATGACAATGAGGTTAAAGAAAAAATTTAACTAGGTTGATTAATAAGTTTGGAAAAGGTTAGGTAACTGGATTTAGAAGTTTTAATGTGAATGTGACGAGTATCGCGTTCGTACTCCGAACTTATCACTTTTTATGATTTATATATGTAGGGTACTTTAAATTAATTGTTTGTATAAAGAATATTATAAATTTTCAATAGGAATTTAAGTATTTAATTATTATGCTAAAAGTATAGGAATTAGAAATTATGTTTATTATTACTCTTAATAGTTCATTATTAGTAATCAATAGAATGTATCTGTGAACTTATAGATTTAGACTATATTTTGGATTTAAAGATTGTTTATTAACTTTGTTTGTTGATAAATATTGAATCATAGACGTTTATTTAATTTATCGTAGATACGATCAAGGAGACATAGGGGTGTACTGTTAAGTTAAGGATAGGAAGGAATTTATTAATAGGGTGTCATTTATTGATTTTATATATGTCTCTCTCACATAAAATCGAGGAAAATAATAAACTCGTGATGTAATTAATGTGTGGAAGCAATTACTCTCGTTGGGGCAAAACATTATATAACATTAATTCCCTATCTGATAGATTTATTAAAAGAGATAATTAATGCTTTATTGAGGTAAAAACCGATTGTAACAACAATTTTCATTGTTCGTTAGGAAATATTACTAGTTAATTTTTGGGATTTATTCGTAAAATGTATTTCTATATTTAATGGATATATTATCATTGATCATGAATCTGAGAATTTAGTGAGTATGTCGAGCAGGGTTTGGGTTTATAAGTTTTTCGTATTACGAATGATATGATAATATCTTGTAATTCATGGTACTTTGGTTATATGTTATTATGGTTTATTATATAATAAAGTTTAATGACTACATTCACTTTTTAGAAATACGTGAACTGGAGGGATTGAGGACGTTATTTATATCTAATTCTATTGTGAAATCTCAATTTGGGAATAGCCGTAAATATAATCTAAATTACAATATCCTGATTTTGGTTAGCGGGGCTGACAATGCTTTGGATTTTCTTCATAAAAATTAAGAAGTAAATACAATACAATGGTGGGTAGAAAATAAGTTTATGGACATTTGTACTATTAGATGTGAAGAGGGGCTAATGTTAGTTTGTTTAATCTCATAACTGTTAATCGTGACAAATTAGGGTTTTTACAGGTTAGTAGTTACACATTAATTAATAATAGGTATTACAAAATTTCTATTGTTTTGATTTAAAAATTAACAACATGTGTTATTTGGTTGATATAATTTAGAGATAAATAGATAGCCTCGTTTGATTTCGATAGAGATATAGTTGTGGATGACGTACAGTATTGGGGAGGATTTAATATATTGGGCAATTTAGGTTAAGGGAATTCTAGGGTCAAATATAAATTATGGAAGGGCCTAACTGAGAAAATTAAATAAAATTGCTATAATCATTCAAATGGTATTTAAACACTGTCATGTTTTAATAATACACATTAATAGTAATCTCCGATCATAATGATAAAATAAATAATCAATAAAAACAGATACACATTAAAATCATATAAATGCTTTGGTCTTCAAATGTATACTGAGGATAGAATATCTAAATTATTTTACTAATCCAATAAATAAATAATTCAAAATAGTTAATTAAATAATGGGTAATGAAGGTATAAATAATGAGGACAATAATTATAGATATACTTTCACTAGTTTACACTTAAAAACATTTCAAATCACGGGCAAGAATGAAGGTCTTTTTCTGCACTATAAATTATTTAATCAGCAGTTTATTTTTTCAAACTTAGAACTATTTGAATAAAATAAGAAAGTTCTATCATAATTTATTATACATTGTTCTAATGCTACAAATTAAGAGACGTAAAAATGGAAGATTTCGTCAAGTATATAGAAAAAATCTGGATCTCTGTGGCATTGAAACGACCATTTTTTCTCCGCCCATACTAAGTATATGAAGATCAGAGCTTTACACACTATCGTATGTTGCTTAGACTTAATTGAAATTAAGTTCAGATTCTGGGTTCATTTTCTCACACTCTATGGTTGATATTTTTGATAAACCTTTTTGTATGTACTTTATTCGTTTTTGGAAGTTCAATATTTTGACGAGCTCTTTGAGTCCTTATGCTCAATTTTTAATGATCACCGTTTGAGGACCCCTAAAGCTTTTCAATATTGAGTCCAGTTTTTCTTTTGGTGCCTCCGGCTATAATACTAACCAATCACTTTATTGACAACCATTTTCTTACACAACCTCATCGATCATCATAACATACAATTCCGATATCACATTTCAGAAGCCGTAGAAATCCACCAAGACTATATATCATCGCTAACAAGCCTGCCATATGACCTTATCACCTTATTTACCCTATTCCATAATATATCCCTGTTTTGCAACCCATAATACCTACATAATATAACTTTATTCTTCCCTCTCCTTAATTTTCTTCTATCAAATTGCTTCCAATTGATAATAAAGATTTTGATCTCAACCAATCCCTTACCACTTATCATTCCATAAACGCCACCTACCTGTTCTTCACCAATTCAGTCCTTCTCAGTCACTCTGCGCACTCTTTAGACCAACCAAAACACAAGCATATATCTTCCCTAACAACACACTTCAATCAAACTATAATTACCCTGATACAATTTGTTTACCAGTAATCCCTTTTATCCCTTACCACTTATTATAAAACCGGTACTATTATACTCCTCCTCCTCCAACTATCAATCCCTTCTAAACTGTAATACCCTCAAGAACGCTTTATTTACACAGCTTCAAGATCTCCACATCACTCACCTATCGTGCTTTTACATTATGCTCATCTATCTCTTCGTAAACTACTTTTTTCTTACCTAGATAAATTTAAATTCTTCCAACCTAATCTCAGATTGAGTATTTCCTAATAAAAGCTTTAATAACCTATGCCCCAAAAACCATCTCTCATTCTTGATCACAAAACACACTCACCACAGTAAATATTAATCACCATCTCATCTTACTGCCAATAAATTAATCTCCATGTGATTTTTACAAAAGTGTTCTTTCCACACTTCCACACTTCCACTCCATTTCATCAATTACAAAACACCATCCCTTATATCTCATTATTTCTAAAGATCCAGATTTCACTCATTTATCTAATTCTAAACATTTCGACGCTTACTTCCTCAGTAAAGAGACTTTCATACTTACCCGTTGTTCATTTCCCCCATTCATCCTCCCATGGCCTAAAACATTGCATTTACCTCTTTACTTTACTCTTAAATGCTCTATATTTATACACTTCTCTCTTACTATCTTATATATATATAATTACAACATCTTTTCATTTGAAACTTCATTCATTATGCTTTTCATTTTGAAGCATGAATTGGGGATGCTTTACTTTTTTACTCATTTTAAAGTCCGCATCGCACTCACACTCTTCATTTCCTATCAACTCATTAGAATCTTCACTTTACCTTACCTCTAATTTATAGACATACCATTTATACAAACGGACTAATATTAATTATACATGTAACTTTCTTGTTGCATCTGCTCGTGACAATTGTACTTCTCCTTACCATTTGCATTATTCCAGATATTATTCATGTTTATTCAAACTTGTTCCACATTTCAAGCAGGTAATGGTTCTTCAGTCTTCATCCTCTTACACTAACTAACCGTTATCATTTTACTCACTACAATCATAAATATATACCAATTCTGCACTCTTATCATATATATCTTTACTCATACTTTCCTTATTCCTACTTTATTCACATTATCTATTTGAATAACCAATCGTTTTGTGAGTACGTTTACAATGTCAACAACTAATACTTTTATTGATTAATTTACAAAATAGTGGACTATTATTACTGATTTTTAGAAAACTATTCTTTATTAATATCTACCTTAGTAGTATTTAACGAAATTTAAATTAAATTTATTATTTTAAGATGCAGATATATTTAAATCTTCATAATATTCAACTCTCCTTCTTCACCAACACAACATCAATCATTTACATTTTCACTTCGATACCATCTGGTCACCTAGTTATCAAACTCATAACTCTTAAGAGTTAATATATCTTAGTCTAAGTTAGATTGAATCTAATATTGATGTTTTTAAAAAGAAAACGTTTTTCAAAGAATATATATTACTTACACATAATGACCATTTGTCCTATACACTCCATCAAAAATATCACATAATCTACACTATCCTAACTTTATTACTCACATTTATCTCTCTCACAACCCCATAACAATATCACATCACCAGCACTTACATTATCAACAGTACTATGCATATACCATCCTCTTTTATATGATGTCTCAACCATATAATCAGAAATCAATAACAAATCATACAACTAACAACATCTGATAAGTACATCATATATCATCAGTTTTCTCAACAGTATAATATATTGAATACTAATTATACAAGTGAATATAATTTAATTCACATTAATAAACCACACTACTAATACATAAGTCACTATTAAATATACAGACCTATTATCAATAGAATATACTACTCATATACTATCGATTTAAGTACCTAACGATACTTATCAACTTATTACAACTCCTTATAATAGACTTAGTACTTAATCACTTAGCCCATGATATAATATAGTATATCATTATCAATTTATTAATAAATCAATCAATTTGGTTTATTTTATTTGTAACAAAAAACATTTTAAATATGGAAAAATAATTATAAAACATTAAATAAGTTCTATTTTTTTGGAAAAAAAGGTGCTTGTAAAATCAAATTTTTAATTCTTATTAGCACGTTTAAAGTGACTTAGTTATTCTCCATATATTTATCTATTGCGATAAGGAATATATATATAATTTATACTTAATTATTTATTAGAGTTCTATAACTATACGTCAATTACAAGACCTACCACACTAATAATAATCAGACTATAACTACACTATCCATAATACTACTACTTCACTCACACTAATACAAACATCCAGGATAATCATGAACTCCACAGATATCAATTAATCATCACATACTTAGGACCCTAGCAAAAGGCATCTAGGCCCACTGACAATTGCTCCTACTATACTAAATGTCATCAGAAACACAATTTACTCACACTTACCAGGACTTACACTAACACACACTCGAGTTATTTTGATACCAGCCCAACGTTTTATCGAATAGTATTTACCTAAAACCAAAGACTTTAACCGCTTGAAATGCGTTACACGTTAATTTCAACTATCACCTATAATAAAACATATATAAAACACATTTTTTGTTTAATATAACACACAACGTTTTCTTTTATCCAATTAAAAAAAATAACAACTTAAAAAAAGAGACCCGCGGTTATGCCGAGTTTTCAACACAACCCTGTCACTACATAATGTATCATAGTTATAAAACACTTATATATATATTGCGTTAAGCAAATACTCGCTCATGTAAAGTAAACTCGTTGTTGATAATAGTGAGTTAAATATATAAAAAAAATATATTAAAAACTTATATATATATAATATATATAATAATATATATAAATATATTAATGTATATACACTAAGGCCAAGATTCCGAATGAACTCGAAGCGATTGTTGTGTACGAGCTTGATGCAGAGGAAGAAACTTCATAACATCCTTCAACTACGGTAGAAAGTCAATAAATTAACTAGTTTCCTTCTGAGATCATGAAGTAATTGCCTTTCTTCCGAAGGAAACTTACAGAATATATAAATAAAGAATTATCTCATTATTCAAATATTTCTATTTATATTTATCTTATCTTAAAAGTGTATAAGTGAATTAGACGTTCATGAGAATCAGTGGCAACTTTGATCTGGATGATGCCCTCATATGACATCAATATTAGATAACTTTCGAAGGCTCTTTTTCGGATAACTGCTCATCAAAGAACGCTTATGCCTAGTTGTCGAAGTACACCGTTTTGTTTTGCGATATGATGCAATATTTTTATTTCTGTTATCTGACTTTCTTTCTTAAATGTATTTAATTTGTATTGCTATCAGCTTCGCAGCCACTGGTTAGGGACAAGAGTATGTCTGGGGACATCAGAAACATTACCCCCCTCCTCTACAGCGTTTCCTCAAACTTCCTTGATGCTTATAGGTTATTTTAGCTGAGAAACCGAGACTACATAGTCTACATCTCTTGCATACGCAGGTGGTATTCGGTCCGCAATCTACATTTAAAAATAAAAAAATCCAAAATGTGAGGACTTAAATCAAATTTCATGGTACTCATTCTCACCATCAGTACCTTAGTATAGTAGCGGCCAACTCACTATCCGAAAATTGTCAAACAACCTATGTATAATTACTTTCAACTAATCTTGTATACCAAATTCATAGTCTTCATTATTACATGAGACGATTATTATATTTTACTATTATTTTCTTTAATGTTTGTGGATAGGACCATTTTTTCGCTCTCAACACACACCCCTTTCAAATAAAATTAGGCTAGCTATAAATGGTATATATAATTGATTAATTTATAATACAATATATCATTAAATGGATTATTATGGTTGCTTACATTTTTGTACCTGTATACACTTGTAATTCTCTCTCGTAATTATTATGTGCAATACGAATCGTGCATCTGAAAGTGCTTATATAAATAATCTAATTATTATAATATTAAATTTATAATATATATTAATAATTAATAGTATCTTTAATTATATTCTCTGTAGTAATATAAAATTAATTATGTTTAACTATATAATATAATATTAGAATGACATTATAATAATTTTAATGGAACAAGTAGAAATAGTAAAAGCACTTACAATTCTAATAAGAGAAATTAACATATAATTTAAATAAATAAATAATGAAATTTCCTATTAGTATTCTTATTATTTTTTTATTTTAGCAGATATATCCTAATGGATTTGTCATAAAAACCGTCCGTCTGCGAAAGGTTTAATTTAGGATGTACAACTCCTATTTCTTGCGCTAACCGGTTAACCAATGCTCACATTTAGGTTGTATATATAAGTAGGTATAGATCTTATAACGCATACGTTGAATATACCCCTAACTTGAGTTATGACCACCTTGACAATGAAAATTCACGTCTGTAGTAGAGATGTAGACAATGAGTTGCCATTCTACTGAATATAGAGTGATGAAAAGCGGAAATACCTAATGAGTTCCTATACTGAGTAGATAATAAGAATCATTCATTACAGCATATTCCCCAGACCATAAAATAGCTACTATATATCTTATAATATATATATATTAATATAGTATAGATTATAGTAGCTAACAATGACACAAATGCAACGCATTAAGGCTTATATTTACTTTAAATATTTTATACGATATTTTAATTATTTATGTACTAATATATAGGATGGGCTAATGATGATATATAATATGCAGCCGCGCTTTCCAGTAATATCCACGTCAACTAATTACTTAAAAACATTAATGCTACGGTTAAAACGAAGACAATTACGTGGGGGAATAGCTGGTGGATTCCGACAAATTCTAGTATCTGGACAATAAACACATAATACGAAAAAAAATAGAATAAAAAAAAATGATATCACGAAAAACTAACAATAAGATGTATGAGTAAAATCACTAAATGTATTTAGTGCAAACACTCGTATATTAAGAGTATCAGCAGACTAGAAGAGAAAGATGGCATGTAAACACGTTAGACGTGCGCACAAAAGTTAAGGGCCTTTCCATTCAGACGATAAGACTGAAACAACAGTGGACAGTTGTTCCAATACCATCCTACGAGTGTAGGGACGGAGGAACCCCCCGCGACACAATCTACCATAAGAGCGTCGACTGCATACAAAAGTTTCGCGAGAATACGCCTGCCCTGGAGGGGCGTCGAACTAATACCACCGTAGTTCGATCCGGAAATTAGAGAAATAGACTTCTCTCGACTCCGGCTCCATGACGACGAGCAACAGCGAGATATTTCCCTTAGTACGTAATTTCTTTTTAGTTGTGAAAGACAACGGACCAGAAAAGCAAAAGAACGTTCGAATAGAAATCTATGTATCTTATTAACGAGAAACTATGGTTTGATACTTATAGACGAGAAACCAATAAAAGGGCTCGAAATAGGCATATTTACCATTTACTTATTTAATTTCATATAATTCACCTTTTTTTCATAATTTATTTTTTATTGTATTCCAAATTAAAAAGAGTTTCCTATTCAAATCAAATCTCACGTAGGGTTCCAAAGAATTATATTTCACCCTTGTTTCGCTCATATATGTAGCTATTGTAGTGTTCTTGAGAATAATTCTCTCTCTTTTTTTTTTTTATGTGTTTTTTTTATGTTTATTATTACACTATGATCGCGTACTAGGAAATTGCAAACCGAGGAGATAAAAGACAGCTGTCCACAAACTGATATCCGATTTTGACAAGTGTAAGCATTAATAGTTTTGTCAAAACTTATAGGTGATGCATTAGTACTAAACGCTGACATACTAATACCTATTAGTAAAATTTAGTGCTATAACTACCTGACACATCCACAGTATTATATAAATAAGTATTCTACCCAATATGTTCCAATATTACTAGTACATCATTGGGCGGGTATAGCTTCAAAGCAAAGCATATAACATCTGAGAGAATACGTATGTTAAATTAGGTAACACTATAATGCCTTATATCTATTTCCTTCATAGTATTAGTGACGTTAAATAAGGTATCACCAATTACCACAAACAATATATTTCTGTCCTAAAAAATATTTATATGTCGAAGATCCATTTGCACATTATAGCCGTGTCAATCATCAGTCTGGGCCTATATCTCCGGCGATACCGAGATAGATAGCATCATGCATGTGCTGAGGATCAAGCCTTTATCTGATAAATAATTATATGGTAACTAGCAACATTCTTCATATTAAAATAGTAACTTCTATTGAAAAAATAAAAAGGACTATATTTTCATTTATTATTATCAAATAATTTTTATGGAATTGAGGTTTGGGTTCATTTAACATTTGTCTTCGATTCTTAAATTGCAATTGCTCTCGATAATTTTTCTTCCTCATATACAGAATATTTTATCTTTTGAAATACTTCTTAGAACCGATGTCAAAAGTTTCTTAGAACAGTTTGCCAACAATCCTCTACTATACGACATTATATATCAATGTTAATTTGATATTTATATATCTAAAGATATATATGATAGATAGTGAGTTGTATATAAAGGGTTAGTAGAGTGAATAAAAATTGACTAAAAGTGAACGAAGATACGTAAATAAAAAAAATTAAATATAATTTACAACTATACAAAGAAATGTCTCAGTTATATAGTAAAAATATCCGTATATAATTGACCATTTGGTAATGTTAACAATACTTATGCAGGCACTGAAAAGCCACTGGAAAGCTAAACGTTTAATATATTAAGATAAACTAAATTACATTAAAATTTAAAGTCAAAGGCATCAATTTCAGAATGAGCCATGTGATTTTGCCCGAAAACAAGTGGTTGATGATACAATACAAATATCAAGCTAATTGATTTTTGATCAGAAGATATATGTTTGTAAATTATGTTTGATAAGATAATACAGTTAAAGATCAATATAAAATTGCAACAGCTCCGATAACATCAATCCAATACAATCAGTTTATTAGCTGTTCCAAAATTCTAAACCTGAAAGGTAATACTAGGAAAAAATTATAGTTGACTGAATAAATGGTATGATTATGAAGGTAGCTTTATTATTACGCAGTATTAGTAAAAAAAATATTAGATAAATGACAACCTATTGTTTTATATTTGTAGCTATCCTGTCATCATATATATATGAGCACAGTATTATCTATGTGAAGGTATATAGTTACTATTATTTGAATCTAAGCATTAAAGCAATAAGACTATATTATATGATAATAACAGCTCTTACTTACAGACCTCACGAGAACTATTACGTGCTATGTACTCTACTAGAAGTAAGATCTTAGACGCATAGGATGATATTCCGGATCGTCAGTCGAGTCTCATCAGAAGCTATTTAGAGTGGGACGATCGTGTCAGGTGATCCGTCCCCCTCTGTACCCCCATCAGGCTTCGAGCCCTTATTGGGAAGTATGTTTCCTTACTTCAAATTTATAGTAAGTAATGCCTTAAAGGGAAATATGGGGCTAAGTCCCCCCGTCGATTCCACCTAGAGGCCGAGAGCCCCGACTCCTGAGATCTATGTCTGATTACTGTAGGGGTTATTACTCGTTTAATTTTAAGGATACATTCAGCTCTGAGATATCGAACATCTAACCAAATTTATTAATAAAGTATAGCTAGTTACGCTGATTCCACCACTATAGTTGACATTAGTTTTCGTAGAATAGCACTTGAATACTTTACCGATGTATGCATCAACTCTCTGATCCTCTGTGCCTCTTTTTTGCGGAATCATCATCATGGGCATATGAGAAGCGTATTATAAAGAATTTCTGGGGCTAATTAATATGCTTATTCTATATGAGATGGATAATTATATCTAACTAATTAATAGAAATTAATAGATTGAAATTATAGGCTATAATGGCCCAAAAAGCTCATTTTAACTACAGCCTTAACATATATTATAACTATTAGAAATATATAGAATTTATACTACTAATTAGCTAAGTGAAGAATCATCTTAATATTACTAATGCAGAGCTAAACCATTAATTTTATAGCAATAATTGATTATTATGCAGTAAGTAATATGGTTCCATTTCATCAAAATGCTGTTCAGAAAACTCTAAAATGCATTAAAATTTAAGAATGAGTCATTACTAACTTTTAAATATAAAATAAACTGATAAGATGATTAATAGCTGACAACTGCCATGTCCTTATTAATCTGTAATAAATCAATATTTATCTTATATAAAGAAATATATAGTAAATGATTTTGTCCTAAATTAGAATATAATAAATTTTGGTCGGGCATTGCTCACATGAAATAGATCCTAAATAAATTGAATAATAACGTTACGTAGCAAAGGAATATAACTATTGATTGTTTAAAGGTATAATATGGTTGAAGCTAGGTAGTTGTATATAGCAAAAAGACTCTAATTACTACGCTATGATATACTATTTTATCATATATTAAAAGAATATAGATTTTTTTTAGGTGGATATGACATTATTTTTTGTGAAGATAATTTGATACAGTTATAAGGCATATGACTTCTCTATAAGATCTAATAGTTTTGCATAAGTATTATTATATTTAGCTAGTCTTATGTCTCCAGAAGTTCAACATCGAATTAAAAAAAATTAAGAACAACAGGCTGCATTTACTATAAGCCACATAAGTATACGACTAAATCTAGAAGTTGATGATGTAATCTATAAAAAAAACGAGTTAAAACATCTAGTTTTAAAAACTCATAACGTATTAGCAACTTTATGAGCAAATTATTGAATAACGACAAGTTTTTATACCGAGAACCCCTACAGTGATATGAGTTAAAATAAGAAGCTAAAAAAAAGCATTCTTTTTCCAGATCAATAAATTAGTGACAAAAATAAATGCAACTTAGTATTGCCGACAAAGTCTATGATAGCGATAAAAAATTTTTATTGATATTGAAAACAAGAGATAACATTATTTTATTTCATCCGGCTCTAATCTAATACGCTCTCTCTGATCATAATATTTCCCCTCGAATTAACTTAAATTCTCATCCAGAATCGGATGATGATGAAGAGACGGTCGATGCCAATCTGTTTTAGACAATTATTATATGTTACTGTTTAGCATATGTTTAGAACAATTATCTCGTGGCTCATAGGTGGTTACAAACGATATTACAATGAAGAAATGGTCACCCAAGCACTCGCAACTAACATCTAGCTGGTCGCTACTAGCGAAAAGCTTTCCAGAGGACTTCTAAGAAAACGCCATTCGACTTATGTTCTTAGATCAATTATTATTCTACTTAAAACTCTGATATAACATCATAATGGAATACCTTTATCTCATATTGAAAATTTTAACCTAGTCTACATATTACTCAACACTGTAGTATTATTATTTTTTAATAGAATATTGGTATTAAAGCGAGGCCATTCAGCTTCAATTTTATAGACCTTTCAGTAGCAATCTTAGAGACATCTAAATATTTGTGCTCCACATACAAAATACTTAACTAGAATTTCTCGTATTACTACACTTATCCCTAGCGAGAATATCGGTAGAATTGATTACTTTGGCCCTGTTAAAGTCATTTGGCAATATTTGTTAAACATATAGATCTATACAAGATATTATAATTTATTGTACGAGCGATATTATCTAGGTCTAAAGTCTCATTATATTTCATTCTCGAATTCTTTTTCTCGAGGATATTTATACTGTCTCCTCTTCTTCTACATTTATTCCTTTCACATTAAAGCTATGTTTCGAAAATGCAAAGAAAATTTTTTTTCGTGTTAGTCTAGAGTGCTTCCCGCGACGTGAAAACTACACAAAGTAAAATATCTATTATTCCCCATCTTGGCCACACCCTTGACAATAGATGTATTTGAAACTTTCTCTGATTTTCTTACCTTTGTAACTTCGTGTATATTAGTCCTTCGTATTCCCACATATGTTCAGTTTGTATAAAATTAAATATCTCGAAAAAAATTGGATATATTAAGTATAAGGTTTTATAATTTTTATCGTCTATTCATCGTAGAACCAAAACATAATGAGAGTAGGTGTATTTATAGGATCGATAAGTATAATAGGCACATAACCACATATAGTATTAGTCATAATTATGCCTTCTGATGATATTATCACTATATTCATCTATTTCAATGTTTAAGATTTCATGTGTAATATCAATGATGGATATCGATAATACCTCAATAAATTTTATATATGATATGTATAGTAAATAAATCACCGGTAATGCTTTAATGATTTAGTGTTTTAAGTAATGAAATATACCCTTACTGTAAATGCGCAGCCAGTCTCATTCTAATAATAAACGAATACAGTATATCAATTATATATTTAGAACTATAGTTATCTCAAATAGAAAATGAAATATAGTTGACTAACCATCATTAATCAATCAGTTATGTCATATATTTTATGGTAAGCATCATAGATGGATATATTATTGTGATCTTAATGACTCTACCTATATAGATAAGTTAAATTATTATTTATATATCACTATAGTAAATCATATATTATATAATGCAAGATATCAATATGAAATAATAAAACAACGTGGTCTTTGATCTATTTTTCTTCTAAAGAATAAGTCTCCATTTTAAACCAATATCAGTTTTAAAATCTAAATTATTTGGGCAGCGAATAATAAGACAAATTTCATCTTATAAGCCATACATAATAAGCTCAATTATGACTGAAAGAAGTATGACAATAATCTAGAACTAGCCTCACAGCCGCTTCACGCATATATAATACTGAAACCATACTCATAAAGATCTTGATGTCAAATAGCCACACCAACTCTAATAGATAGAAGTATAACTAAAAATGCAAACGCCATTACTATGAACCCTACGCACCACTGAGTCGCACTGTCCCATCAGACTCATTCATAATGAGAATGTGAAGACTCAGATGAAAGACAACGAACTTCCAATAGAAGTCCATCTGATAGGTCTGTTTGAGACTATAAGAATGAGTTAATTCAGCATATTGGCGATGTGGCCAAACATTGTCTATACCCTAGATACGAAAAAATTAAAATAAGAAATGATGCAATATTCGCTTTATTTGGCCTATCTAGAATGCGTTCCATAACGCAATTCCATAATAATATACATTAGTAAATCAAATCAAGTTCATATTTAAATACTTAGATCAATAGTCCCCGGATGATTGCTATTACAATATTAGCAATAAGCGGTGCCAAATCGCAATAATTCAGTGAATATATTAAAACCTATAATAATAATATAGAGTCCGCTGATCTCAAAACATCCATCTCTGCTAAATTTCTCCTCATCAAGACGCTATAGTAAAATTTACTTCCATTTCTACTAAAAAAAAATTTTTTCTTTAAATTGTTTAAATTAAACAAATAGGATTATATGAATAAAATATATTTAAAATTATATCATATCTAAATAGAACCACAGATAAATCGTCGCGTCCTATGGTAGCCTCTTTTTTAGACTGCCCCAAGCTTTATCATAACCGCTATACATTATTAAATATCTCTAAATAAACGTTTTAAATAACCGAGTTAAAAGACCCTGATTATATGAGATCAAGTGCTCAGGCAACCCATAAAAAAATTTAAAGTAAATTTTTAATAAGATTTATATTTTTAAATTATATTAATAATTAAAGTAATTAAAGTTTCACAAATGTCTATAAATTAGTGTAAATTTCACAACCAATAGCCTTACGTAGACTGTCAGTCACCAACAAATAATTAATAGCATCGGTCTTCTCAATTTAATTAGGACGTCGCACATATAATCCATCGTCTCTAAATCAAATATTAAATTTCTTTTTTATGATATCCTGCTAGTATCTCGGAGAAGTGTGCCATTAACCTAAGATAAATAGATTAATCATATCATATCAATAAATGTAATAATAGTAATATTCGATATGTATAGTCCAGCTTATTGGATAACTGAGGTTACCACAGCCATGTGATCGTGTGTTCTGTGTGTACAGTTGATCTATCATGCAATAACTATACCTATGTCGTATATCTCGATTAGTATATATAGTGATTGAGTAGATTATGGAGAGCTTTTTTTACGTCATCATCAAAGATAATGCATATATGTCATTACAAAGACAAATTCAGAACTAACATATTATTCTTTATAATGAGATAAAAGCGACAAAGGCTACCGTATGTGGCGGACTGGGCAAAACTTATTTAGAATCGATTTAATTTTTCTAAAATATCAATATCTATATGCGACTTCCCGTTTTTCCCAAACAATTGTTCGAATCTCAACTTCAAAAATTCCACGCTACGATAGGCATAACATATCACCCGGCTGTTTCCAAAGCACCGACTGCAGGCCCGACGGCACACAGGCCTGCACTTGTGTCAATCGTTTAATCCAGACGCCCGTTATATCTTGCTACAACTATCACGTTCATGATAACGTCACAGGCTCAGACGACCCGTCGTTAAATCTCTATCGGGAATCTAATAATACGGCGCGGGACATGCGGAAGATTTACGTTTATTATTACAAAAATAATTTCTTTACAAACATGTGTCGGAAATGGTCTTGCCAAAAGATTTTTTATGAATTTTATAATAACTTCATATTAGAGAGGATGACGAACTTAAATATTATTAGTATATATAGGAATCACTATGATTTGTTACCATTAATGTTATTTAGTAATTGAAGAGGGCTTTTGTATCTTCACAGATTTGCTCCATCTGATCTTCCAGAATAAAAAACAAGCTAAGCGTTAAATAAAAAAAATATCCATCATTCGTTGGATTTGACAAACACTATGTAGGGTAAAACTGCGGAAATATGAGGTTCAATATATTTTTTCTAATTCGATAAGCGTTTCACGAGTCCGATTTTTGCAACACAGGGCGGCAACCTCGTGGATTCGGAAACGCAGTATTTGTCAAAAATTGGGCAGATTGGTACTCTGATCACCTTTACAAGAGTATGTTGTATGAATCGAAATCCATCTCTATTATTTCTAGTTAACAGAAGTATTTTTTTAATAAATTATAATTAATAATAAATTATTAATATATTTAAGAATACAGCGTACAAAAATGTAGCCTTTCGACAAATCGAATATAACTTTCCAATCCTGATAATAGCAGGGATTAAATAAGTTGTGTGTGGATATTCTTAACTTTGTTCTGAAAATAGAAAAAAAGTGTACACTCGTATCATTTATTATTTTTTCAGCTGATATACGACTCGAATGTATAGTTAGCTTTAACTCGGCAAATGTAGATTAATTAAGACAAAATAATTTTGTTCTTTAACATTGTAATCCTTTTATAGTGTTGTTCTTTCTGGTCATAATTTACATCACGTAGATGTGCTAACTAAAGTCTTGTCGATTTCAAACACGCCGTAAAAACGTGATGAGGGCAGCACTTCCACTCTGGAACACCCCTCATTTTTTTCTAGTGCATACCTCACATAATGCTCATTCAGCCACTCTCCTTGACTTTTCCTAGACTATATTCTTTTTGTATATGTTTTATTATTAATAAAGTTATTAATATTATACTAGTTTGCTAATATTATGTAATAATTAACGTAGTCTTTCATCTTTATAATAAAAAATTGAAGTTTCTTCAGGTTGTGCCATTATATAAAATAAGGAAAACGTGAGATTGTAGTTCTCTCAACGTTTGTCAAGGAAACTGTTATATATGTAGAGGAAGAGGGGTGATGTTTGACCACCTTATTTTTATGTTTCTTTTATGTTTATATATCTCTATTAAGAGCCATATTTTGACTCTTTTGATCGTATAATTTAATAACTTATGTGTTATATTTTATTACAATATATCGATTTTTTTATGCTTTCGTAATGGATCAGACCTTCATTTATTTTTTTTACTCTCAGAGTTAGAATGGAAGAGTCTCAAATCTTATCTCGAGCAATATGAGTAGAACATGATTTTATGAGATGGATGCCATTACCCCCTCAGTGTAGGTAGAGTGTGCGACACAGTGCCTCCCAACCCGCCTCCAAGGTTCTACGAAAGCGGCATGCTGAATGCGCTTTATTAACAACTCTTAATGAGCAGACTTAGCCTGTTCTATGATTAGAAGTTACATTCATTATTTTTTTGTGGGCCTTATTACCTACCTCAAAACTTGCAATTTCAGAAAAAAAATTGCCAAAAAGCTGTGTATCTAGGGAATAGTCGAGGTAGAGTTTTAGTCCTTGTAACCTTATCTCACTAAAATTGCACGTTCTAAGAAGTAGCTCTAGGTCACCGCGCGCCCGACATGGGTTATAGTTAAGATTATGTCACTCCGCATCATTTGATTCTCATTGTTCGACTTATCTACCTGGCATTGTATTTATTAAGATACAATCTGTTATTCAGCATACAGAGTCAGTTGTAGTTATTGATAATCATTACGCATTTGATAGTGTTTAGTGTTCCAGAGAACCGGTCTCGTTTAGCAGAACTGCTTGTCTTATTTATTTATAATTTTTATTTTCCATCAACTCAAATAATAAAATAATGGTTCAAGAGTTACGAGACATTGATCACCCCTTATTTTTATGGGCATAACAACATCATGCGACTTTTCATTATTAAATAATATAATTTCATAATAATAAATGAAATAGACAGAATAAATACTTATGTACTCTCTCACATTCTAGCTAATAATAAAATCGAGACCTCATCTAATTAGGTTGAGTATCATATAACTTACAATTTAATTATTTTTTAGTTTTATATCTTACTATATTACGTATACAGTGTCTATATTTTTCCACCCTTCTAAGTTTATTATAGTTGTGTATAGTAGCTGATACACAGAGAAAAGTTAACTTAATCCTACTATACTTTATATTACTATAATCATACCTAATAAATTAGGAAGCTCACACTTTCAAATTATTTTTATTTATTTACATTTATGTAAAGCAACTACAACTCTATTTGAATATTTTTTGCATTTTATGTATATATTTAGTTCATTATTTATTCTTTATATTATTATATGCAATTCATAGTAGCATTAATATCCTAGGTATTTTAAATAACACAAAATAATAAACAGAAAAATTGATAGGAAAAACTAGGAAATAAATTATTTAACATTTTGATGTAAAAAAATAATTATGACCACTAAAAAAACAGATTCATTAACTTTATAATATTCCAAGTTAGAATAGTCTCGTAGATCAACGATTGCTTGAATTTTAACTAATTCTTATATTAATCTGTTATTTCATATAGGAGTAAAAATATAGACCAGTAATAGTTTATCCTACGTATGGGGTATACATTTCCCTTGTTAAAACATCGAAAGACTAGCGTCCGCCCACCAATATCTTTGTGAGCTCAAATTTTTACAAGATAAATTCACTTTTCATTTTTTTTTTTTTTTATGCAAGTTTTGTTTTTTGTTTGAATTTTCAGTTCATGAGAGATAAAATTAAATTTTTTATGAGTTTAGACCTTGGAAACAGAGTTTTTGAAACATTAGCTGCGTTCCTGCGCAATTATTGAAATTATGGATTGTTTCTCATTTTCTTATGACTGACGTCATAGCGTTGAGCGCTTTGTCAATCACAATTTTTGTTACAAAAGTAATTTCGGGAGTAAACCTATAATCACGCTACACTAGTAAACGTTCGTGTTTGTAAACAGCGTTTAGGCTTACTAAGCTAGCATACGCTCGGGAGTTATTAAAATCAAGTCGTTTTATGATTATGATCGATTGTTCCTAATGTAACGTGATTGTTCTAATGACGTAACTATGTTTCATAATGTGCTTCAAAAACGTTATAACGTTATATAATGCGTCAAATTTTGAGTCTCATAATTTGAACTCAGGAAAACAATTATTAGTTGTTTTCCTGCGGACAAATTATGGCTCATAATTTAGCGAATTATAAATTATAACAGTTGATTTCCTGCCTTCAAATTATGACTAAAAATTTGACGAATTATAACGTAATAACGTTTTTGTAGGGCATTATGAAGCCTAGTGATTCATTAGAACACTGAAGTCACTAAATGAATAAGCAGAATAAATGAATCTAAAGATTTAGCACTAAGAATTATGTCAATGCTTGAAACTACTTAAGTTTGCGAATTTTTCCCAACTCAACATTTAAAAAATAAAGAAAATCGATTGTGTCTTATTTATAAATATCAAAACAATATATTTATGTAGTACATTTACGGGAAAAAAACTATTCTCAAGACTATTAGTAATGAAATTTGCTCTGGGTAAAAAATATATATGAATTAGCATGGAATTAATACCTAAGGGGCGTAATGGAGGTGGAGAGAAAAGAAATAAGAAAGAGGATCTCTTGGAAGACCTCCTTCTTAAAACAAAAAGAAATTCTCCCAAGGGAATCTCTTATATATTGAACTCCACAAATTTTCCTAAACGTGACTGTCTCTAACACGTAAACGACCGAGTGCTCGGATACAATCACAGTTAGCCAGTTATGGTGATCGTATTTCACCGAAATCCTTAAAAGTAAGTGCCAAGTCCACCTTTCGGTTACGTCAAACGGTAAAGAAATTTGTTGAGAAATTGTGAAGGGTGGTTGTGTTTCTGTTCTCACTTAAAATAGTGGAGAAGAATAAATTAATGCCTCCATAAACCTCTTATTAAATTTACGTAAGTGAAATTATTCAAAGTAATAAATTTAAGTAATATAAATAACAAATAAAAATTAATATAGATATAATACATTTATCCTATCTTATGGATATCCATACCTTATAAATTTTAACCAGATGAGGAAAATTCCAGGTGATGAATTGAGTTATCCTGCTACTGACAAATCTTCTCGTATGATAATTTTGTAGAAGTATAACTAAATTATAGTTTAAATTAAACTGAGAATATTTGGACGCCCCAATGTTTAGAGCAGCGTTTCTCAACCGGGGGGTCGTGACCCCCAAGGGGGCCGCGAGCGGATATACGGTGGGTCTCGGTTGGGTCACATAAAAGTAAGATATTTATAGCCTATAACGCACGTTGGTGTATCTAAAAGTTAACTAAGCTTAAAAAATAAAATTATATACTTAATGCATCGAAAAGCATCTTTTATTATGGAATTATATATATATCATAGTGAAATAATGATATATATCTATATATATATATATATATATATATATATATATATATATATACGTATATATATCTAGTAATACTGCTATATAATATCTAGGATATATTATATATATATATATATATATATATATATATATATATATATATATATGGGGAAATTATTGGGTCGCGAGGTTACTAACTTTATGCGTTTTGGCTTTCGGGTTGTCGCGAGACTTAAAAGGTTGAG
>JABUQX010126227.1:47500-49665 GCA_015478945.1 Trachelipus rathkii
TTTCGTTTTATGTTGTAAAATATAGTGAATATTGGAGCAATTAACATTTTAATACATATATAAAATATCGAAATTTATAATGAGGGGCAGTAAATATTTTGCATTGCATAAATCGCAACAAGCAATATTGTATTCAGAGATGAATGCAAGCACTATTGATCCTCCAAACCATTTTCCCTCTCTGTTAATCAGCATGGCAAATCACTACAAATTGTTCCTAATGAATGTAGTCTTTAACTAGTAAAAATATTTTATAAGTAATATATAGCTAGAACCAATATTCATGCATCAAACAAAGGGAAAGAAATAGGAACGTTTAAAAATACAGTGAAATGAGACCAATTATAAAACCTGTAATCTATAATAGTTCTTTTTGAAAAATTGTGTTCAACTATATTTTTATGTTACGACTTATCATTTCATTTGACATTTCTGCTGAACGACTAATGAATAAAAGATTCATTAAATTATTTTTTATATAGACACTTTGATGTTATATATTTCCCTCATTATCTACAGAAGTAGGCAATTATGTAAAGAAATAAATATAATATTTCATAATTTCGTTCCTCTTGGCAAAATAGGGATAAACTCTGTAAAAGGAAATCAATTTGAAAGCTTGAATTACTCCATTGAGCTTCATTTTCAAATATTTGGCTTCGTGTCATACTCCCGCTATCTTAGACAAAATCTAGTGTTGCTCGCAGCTGCATATAAAACTGATTTTATATATATATAATATAATATATATATATATTATATATATATACTATTATATTATATTATATATATATATATATATATATATATATATATATATACTATATATATCATATATTATATATATAATATATATAATATAATATATATATATAGGACGTCTTCTGTTTTACGACTCCGTCAGTTTCGAATTTTTTTGTTTTTTTTTTTTAATGATATTGTCTAGTATATGATCCTAACATCAATTTTAAGGGTAACGGACATGATTCAAAAATATATTTGACCCCTTTTCCGTTTTACAACTCCGTCAGTTTCTAATTTTTTTTTTTTTTTTTTTTGTTAGCTGAAAGAATACCCCGGGGTAAACCGCAAAGATGGCAGGAGTCCGGGGTCTCTCGGCCTTCCGGGGAACTACAGGTAGGACTATTTTCCCCCCTCCGGGGAAGGGTCTCCGGAACCGGCCCGCTCTTTGGTATTTGGGGTGTCGCGGGGGATTCCTCCGCCCCCCCTACGGGGTATGAAAAACGTCCGCCCCCCTCTGTCCCGCCGTCGGCTCGAGCCGCCTAAATTTTTTTTTTTTGCGTTTTTTTTATTATTTTTTTTTACATATTTGTAATAAGCTTTATACGCTGATTCCAAATATGTAGTTTGTTTTTCTGTAAGTGTCGTACTTTTTGCGAGATATTTCATATACGAAAAAAATTTTCTAGAAGCCTAATTTTTTTTTTTGTTCTCCATTTGCTTCTTCCTTCGAAGCTTTATACGCTGATTCCCCAATATGTAATTGGTTTTTCTGTAGTGTTAGTACTTTTCGAGATATTTCATTATGAAAAAATATTTAACATAAATGTGAATTTTTAAAAATTATTTAAAAATACTTCGAAATTGTTTGAAATCATGTCCGTTACCACTGAAATTCCTTGTTGGTATGAAAAGCAAATATATTAAAAAAAAACCCAAAAAAAAATTAAAACTTGAACGGAGTCGTAAAAACAGATAAGTGACCGTATATATACTATATATTATATAATATATATATATATATACTATATAATATATATTATATATATATATACTAATATACTAATATACTATTATAGTATGATATGATATATATATATAGTATACTTGTGTGTGGTGTGTGTGTGGTGTGTGATGTGTGTGTGTGTGCGTGGAGGTGTCATACCAAACTTAGTTGTTTAAAAATACAAACGAAGCATATAAGGGTACTAGTTTCGTTATGGCTACGGTTATGGTTCGGAGTTGTATTAACCTAAGCTATATTTATAAATGGGCCAATGGTGTTGGAGACTCAAATAACTACTGAATCTCGTAGGTTGAATAACGATTGTGCAATCGACTCAGTATGCACCACTCTCCCCCGGCAGAAACTGATTGTTCTTGTTACAAAAATTTGTAGTATCCTACGTGGATTAGTCTATGCA
>JABUQX010126229.1:0-12500 GCA_015478945.1 Trachelipus rathkii
CAAAAGCGGAATACGGCTCTCTGAATTAAAAGCCAAAGAGAAAATACTAAAATTCATTTCCTATCGCAAACGCTTCGTAATATTACAATTATGATTAAAGGATAAAGAACTAAAGAAATTAGTCCCATGTAAAATATTAGTGGACTTGCCCGACTTCTATTTATCGCAAGCCCACTAATACTTTAGCGTTGGAACTAATTTCGATTTCTATCTCCCTTAATCATAAAATTGCAGGTCTAGGTCCCGCATACACATACCTTGTGTTATTTGTTTTCTGATGGAAGTTCTAATATCCTCGAGTGATGAAATCAGGTGTTTGCGTGCCGGGTAATTTCTAAGCTTTGTCACTCTTATCCCCCAAATTTTTTGGATAATTAAACTTTGTTTACTCGCAAAATTCTTCGATAACACTCGTCTCCTTGAAAACAAATAACTGGCATATGATGTGTCCCATAAACTTGTGGCCTTTTTGAATATGTCGGCTTCCTACAATAGAGACCAACCTTTCATTATTGCTTTCTCTCTAATCTTGATCTTCACTTTCAGATGGTTAGAAATATCTTTAACGAAAAACTTCCTACTAGTTTCTTATATGCTTTATTAACCAACAACTCAATTTGGCGTTCTTTAAGAATTAAAGAAGCATCCCCATGAACTTGAGTCACACTATCGGTTTACAAAATATTAATGTGCCAACTGAAATATCGACTATGTAGTCAAACTTTTCTTACAACTAAAGCATGCGAGCCTTCCAACGAGCTTGTGGGGGCATTTTCCTTTCGAACTTTATCTCGCACACTACCTTCAACAGAGAATTTAGCTGTCAGAGAGATCACTATGACCTCTTCTAAAGGTGAAGAACTTTAAAATTTGGAATCTTTTTAT
This sequence comes from Trachelipus rathkii, assembly GCA_015478945.1. NCBI lineage: Eukaryota > Metazoa > Arthropoda > Malacostraca > Isopoda > Trachelipodidae > Trachelipus > Trachelipus rathkii. Next base: position 886 of record JABUQX010126229.1, read on the forward strand.
ATAAAAACACTTACAACCGTTACATTTAGAGATCCATGAAGGAGCTTCTTGGCTAATCCACGTGAATGATTGTGCTCTGTACCTGATAGTTGGGCCGTAGAAATTTTTCGATGCAAAAAAAAACGGAACGATAGATGTTGTAAATTGCAAGGAAGGTTATTCTTTGTTTCTGCAAAACAATGAAATCAGCCTAGGTTGTTGACTGCCGGAAGCTCCGTTGATTTCGAACTAAATCAGTAAGTGAAACTAATAACAAATCAAGTTTAGTAAATATACGAGAAAAGATTTGCAGATCATACTATTTTGGTAGGAGTTTATCGATTATTAGGCAGAAATTAGATTTAAAGCCGCATTTGTATAGAACTGAAATATCATCTCTCGAATTACACAAGAACGGGGTACGCGTATAAACCAACTATTTCGATGCTTGAGAGAAAGCTAATCTACCTTACCCACCCGCTGTGTTTCATTTTGGTTTGGATTTTTACACTAGTTTTTATCGTAAAAGAGCGTGCAAATAAAAATCCTCAATCCAGGAAATTTGCAAAACGCTGGTTATAGATTAAGGAGCACCTTCCTTAGCGTTTTGGTATTAGGCAATTTTTTTACGGATATTGTCCGCTTTTAGGATTTTTATATATAAAATCAATACGCAAACCTAGTAAGGCATATTTCTCACGTTAAACTCGTGAAGCTATCATTAATAAGTATATTAGGCGAAAAAACGACACATAATACATAATTACAAATACAGTAGGGTCAGAATAGATGAGGGCAGTAAACTTATCAGGCATCAAAATTTCGGGATAGTGAGGCAAGCGTTATTTAATAGTATATATAGGTTCATGATATACGTATAAAATAAAATAAATAAATATTGGTTTATAAATTAATCCTGTATATGATGAATATTATTCATTAAATTATGTTAAATGACTATGAGATATATATATATATATTAATGGTCACTATTTCAGCTATATAATATATAATTATTAATATAATATGATATATTTTTAATAACTCGCCCTCAAAATAACTACGAATGGTCAGAACACAATTTGCGTAGCATAATTATATTAGTGTAATCAAAAGAATTTATAACCAAGAAGAAATTTGAACCATTTAATAATTTCCCACGAAAGGCGTGGAGAGGTCTTACATTCTCGACCACTCTCACCCTCGAGTCACGTTGAAGTAGTATATTTAATAACTGCGTTGCATTCCGTCTGCGCATCAGCAACCGTGTGCTGTATTAAAACCTCCTATTAATTGCTAGGCTAAGGTTTTCTTTCTTGTGTAATTGGTTGTTATGATAAGTGTGCTCAAAACCTATATTCAATCAACCAACACCGACTCCTTGTTGCAAGTTATCGCGCACAATGTGGGAGATAATGTGTGGAAGCTATGATAGAATAAAGGAATATATATAAATATATATAAATATAAATTAATACATAATGATAATGATTATATTTAAATATATGTATAATCTATAATAATTTATAGTTATAATGTGATAATATATCCATTTGGATAGATAAATTGTAATTTATTTATAATATACTGATTTATTGATAGAAAACCTTCACACCAATTGAACACCCTAAGTCATACCATTTGTATTTAGTTTACATTTGTTTTACGTATGCGTGTGACTTATAAATTACTCGGCTATATACGTAGAAACTCAAGGGGGATATAATATAGATATATCTATAAATTTACCCGATTTTAAGGATAAATTACTCTTCGTATATGTGAATTTATTGCGTAAATAGTTATTCCCAGGTATAAAGGTTTTGTCCAAAAAATATTATATTAATCGAAATGTATCAACTATTTGGTAGTACTATATACTATATAATTTTAACTTCCAGTAGGACAACCCAAAAAAAAAAAAGGCATTTATTAATTAATATACTATATTAAATATATATATTATAATATATATAATTATATATATTAATATTATATATATATATATATATATATATATATTATACATATATATATATTAGTTTATATATATAATATATTATTATATATATATATATTTTATTATATATTAATTATATTATACGTATAATCATTATAAAGTACGAAAAATATGTGTTTTATATAGGTATCGGTTAAAGGTTAAATCGGCAAAATTTTTAAGCCGCGGTATATCAACTGATATACTGTAATACCGATAATTAATTACTTTATATCATTCATCAAAAATTCCCGATTTACCTAAAGTGATACCGATACCGATACCTCTAAAAATAATATACAACCTCGATACCTACTGATACCGGATACCAAGATACCATGGTAGTACGTGTATGCGTAATCACTCTATAAATATATAATATATATATAGTTATTATATATATTAATATATATATATATTATATTAAATATTAATTAATATATTATTAAATTATATTATTTATATATATACTATATTATTTAATTTATTATAATTATATTTATAATATTTATATATTATATTAATATTTTTATAATTCAGTATATATTATATAATATATTACTATTATTATATTATATTAGTATGTTATATATTATTATATTATATTAAGCAATATCTATTATTTTTCCACCAAGCGCTGTTAGGTAAAATAAGTCCATTGATTTTGATGATAATCGGACTTCTTATTTTCCATAATACTTCTAAATTGAAGTTTTCCGTCATGTTGGAGTTATAACGAAGAATCCAATTTGAGAAAACTATATTTTGGTCGCGTCAGAATCTTTTTTACACTTTAATAATAGAACCTGAATTGGAATAATTAAGATCTTCGCTTTTCTTCTCCAAAATTATATTTGTAGGAATAGTAGATAAGTTTGTGAAAGGTCTTCTTCAAATAAAAACTCAATAATAAGAAACTTTTACAGTTTTAAGATGTGATTAGAGAACTTTTCTTTGCATCATTTATTATTGTTTTCTTTGTTCGTGCTGCCTTCTAAGCTTCTTTTAATTTTCTACTAATTTGTCTCACAAGAGTGTGAGTGTCTGTGTATGTTATTTATAATAATATAATATATTTATAATATATAATATTATAAAATATTATATATATAAATAATTATATATATATATATTATAATTATTAAATTAATATAATATATATATATATATAATATAATTAATAATATACAAATAGATAGTAATATATATATCAGTGGTTGGCTTATTTACAGGGTAGGCAGTAGATAAGGTTGTTCTAAAATACTGATCCTTTAGATGATAATATTCTAAATATAGATGAAATAGATATATTCATTAAAAAGTTCTAAGCATATATATATATATAATTATATATATATTTTTTAATTTTATAAATTTTGGTTATTATTTTAATGTACAAAATACATATATTATTTACTATATTATATATATATTTTATATTAATATTTTATTTATATTATGTTTTATATTAATTATTTTATTATTATATATTTATAATATTATAAAATATATACATAATGGTAAAGTGTGTAGTACCCGCCTAGCTATAGATTGTTAAGTGATAGTATAAATGTGTATCTGGTTTCCCTAAATTTGATAAATACCGTGCCTTCTATATATATATATATTATACGTGAATATTATTTAATATTATATTATTAATATATAGTTAATATTTATATATATATTATTATTATAATTATATATTAATTATTATATTAATATATTATAAAATTATATATTATTATATATTATATTATTAATATATATATATATATATATTATTATATTTATTATTATATATGTAAATTATTATTTAATATTAATTATATTAATATTGTTATTATATTATATATTTAGTAGTATATTTAATAGTGATATAGTCAAAATAGTTATCCGGTATAAATTACGTATGAGTAAATATCTAGTAGGGTATAAATATTGGTATCTATATATAGATATAAATATTCGGTATATATATATAATTTCCGTTCTCTCCAGGGGGCGATTGCCGATTAGAAGCGGTTCCTGCAACATTTCAACTCGATTTCCTTTAGTCGATTATTACACGATCAGCGTTATGTAATCGTTGTCGGAAATGGGTTTGGGGGTGGCTTACTCACCATCTTCGCGGGAGTTACAAAAAAATAAATTCCCTTTTCATATATTCTAACTTTACAAATAAGGTATGTATATCAGAGTGTGTAGAACTTGATCCATATCATCTCAAATTAATTTCGCATTCATTACTTAATTACGCCGTTCTAATTGAGTATGAACGGTCTGAATAACTTGTTCTTCTTCATTTATAGCTCTTCGGAACTCATTAAAGAATTCCTGTCTTACTATATTTGTCATCTCCAAATATGAAGTTTCCACTAGAGCTAAATGAATATGCGTTCTAATTATTTTCCTATGATAATCCCGCAATAAACGGTATATATTCTTAATTATAAGAGATAGCAACTCATCTCTGTTAATAAATATTCTTAATTATAAGAGATAGCAACTCATCTCTGTTAATAAATATTCTTAATTATAAGAGATAGCAACTCATCTCTGTTAATAAATATTCTTAATTATAAGAGATAGCAACTCATCTCTGTTAATAAATATTCTTAATTATAAGAGATAGAACTCATCTCTGTTAATAAATATTCTTAATTATAAGAGATAGCAACTCATCTCTGTTAATAAATATTCTTAATTATAAGAGATAGCAACTCATCTCGGTTAATAAATATTCTTAATTATAAGAGATAGCAACTCATCCCTGTTAATAAATATTCTTAATTATAAGAGATAGCAATTCATCTTTGTTAATAAATTCAGTGTAACAAGAAGAAAGACGAAGAAAATTTGAGTTTATTTTTCTGTATAAAAATAAATGTATAACCGGGAAGTAACCTCAAAAATATTCAATATTTCTAGTAAGGATACGTATTGAATAAGCATAAGTGAAAGGAGCCTATTATATGCTATATATATACTTAATCCTATATTATAGCCTATTATCCATTAGTGAAACTCTCACTATCTCAAGTAAAATAATATAAAATAGATTACCTTAAGAGTCACTTCACGGGCCAGCGTATTGACGCCTACGCTTATGCTATTACTTGTCTAATAGTGGGGTATTCTTGGCCAGGTGGGCTAACCCAATCTCTTCACAAACCACCAATTCCTCTGATTATTAAATGACAACTCTACTTCTCGATCTCTACTCATTACGTATGCCCATAAACTCTATATAATTTCTCTCACTATATATGACTAAATTGATCCTTGTCTTTTTCTGATCATTTTCTCAAGTTTATTTTTTTGTGATCCCCATACGGCCCGTCCAGTGGGATCTCACTGGTATCTATCCATTACTACACTATATATATACTATCCGTTTTATAAACGTCTGTTCTAGCTACAATCATAACTTATATACACTGACCTAGTAAATACTCAAGCTCCAACGTACTTTCATAATTATTCGCTTTTATAATTTTATATCACCTCTCAATTACCTTCCACTAACCAATATCAATCCCCTATCATATCGTCATTTCACTCATTATTTTGTCATGTATTTCTTTATTCAAATACACCTAACACGTACTATATAAGTAATATTGATGCCTCCTATTCTTTCGAAACTTAGCATATAAAATAATCTAATCCCCTTCCATTACGACTGGTATGGGAAAGACCATTGGTCAACCCTCAAATCTCAACGAGATCAGGTAACATTAAGCTCACGGCGGTCGGGAAAGTAATTTCTGATGGTTGTAAAACTTGACCCACCCATGTTTGGCTACAAAAGTCTCATTTAAGGGTGTCGGCACAGGATCCTAATTGACTTCGGCCGGTATACTCTCAATTTGCCTTTCCTTTCAAGCCAACGAAGCAACTGGTGACCATCCAGAAACAGTGCTACCCACCACAACTCTCAGTTGCCATTAGGTGTAGCCCGCATTCTAGTTCAGCCATTCCTGTACATTGTGATGCAAAGTCCTTTCCAACCTGGTGGAACGCCATTGGATAGAAGATATTGATCTTTGTATAGTGAATAAGATTATTGAAATTCTGTCTTGTATGTGATTGGCTAAATGTTTAAGATGTCGCCCCTATCATGTCAGTCTTTTATGTTTCTAACGTAGTCGTGATACTTAACTACTGCGCGGTGTAAACCGCAATATACCTCAAGATTAAATATTGTTCAGACCAACATCTTGAAGGTCTCTTTCACTAACGTACTCAACTATCTAATAACTTGTTTGTCCTCATCTATCGCGAATTACTTCCTGCTCAAACCGAACTCCCATATCTCGTGTTGTGTAACTCATGACGTCCTAATATCAGGTCGCACGCCTCTACAATAAAATCGAATAATGTAATGCTCCATATGAGCACAACATACGTGACACTCATCTGCAGATTCGCCAACACAATATATATAATAATAATAATATATCACATATAGTACTATCAGTATAGAATATAATATAGGTAGGAATCTTCCACGTTCTCATCCGTATTTCTATTATTTAATATAATACTATCCTTGTCATACCTCTACTCTATTCTTTCTAATATTACTACTCAATATTCGCATGATTACTATAGATGTATGAATAAGGTAACTATACTCAACTATCTCACTGTTTACTTTTCACATCTCACGCTATTATTAATAATTATATAAAATTATAATAATATAATCTTACACTATTTATCGATCACTGTATATTAGTTCTATTAACATAACCGGCTTCTATACATCACACTATTCGTACCATACATATCTTTTATGATTACTATATATTTAGTGCTATCAACATACCACTATCATCACTAATAACCGACCACGATAATTTCGCCTAAAATATAACCTATTACTATCCTTAGTATTATGCCAATCCATATAATTACTCGTACCTTAATCTCTATATTATTCTTATCTTCTCATATTCCTATCAATATTTGTAGTATTAATGGTTTTGATCAATTTTACTAGTTTTTGAATCCTAAAACATCATATATCTTAATCATTAAACTTATGTTTAGGTCAGCTATACCTTATATCAATACCGTATTTAGTTATTATATATTCTAAATATTCTTTTCTCTCACAAGGCGTTTGGGTAAAAAATAAGTTAAGTAATTCATGTAGATTTTGAATGATTTACTTATAGTCGATCTTCTATTCTCCATAATACTCTCCAATGCTCGACGAATTTTTCATCATTTGAGTTATAGAAAATCCATTTTTGGAGAAAAACTTTATTTTTGTCGCTATATCACGCAACTCTTTTTTACACTAAAATGATTTCCGCACGCGACTAAGTTTCTTTCTTACTCCCCGAAATGAATTATTATTGTTTAAGAAAGAAAGAAAAGTTTGAAGTCGTCTTTATAAACTCAAAAACCATGAAACTTTCAGTAAGATTGTTAGAGAATTCTGTCATTATATGTCTAACTCAGTTTTATTTATTGTTTTTCTTTAATTGTTCTCTCATCTAATCTTCTTTGAAATCCACATATTATCTACCTAAATAGTCTCAAAGGCAGCTCCTATATCATATCTATAAATTTATTATATATAGATATAGTTATAATATATTTAGTATGTATATATTAATATATATATATATTATTAATATATATAATATATATTATATATATATATTATATATATATTTATTATATATATTTAGTTATATATATTCTTTATTTATATATATATATATATATTTATATATATATTGATTATAATTATAATTTAATATTATATATTATAATTATTATTAAATATATTAATTATTTTGCTATACTAACTTATTGTTTCTACTAGCTTTGGGCGGGTGTTGACGTAGGGCCTCTTCATTACACAATATCCTCTCTTATATCTGCTCACTCACTTAAACCATCCTATTACTATACCCACTTTCATATTACGTCTTACTAGCCTAATCCAACATATACCTATAAAACTACGACCTTACTCACTTACTACTATATAATCATCTAGGGTTTGTTGGCGTTCTAATGTCACACATGGTTTTTTCTTTTATTCTAAGACCAAACTTATAAAACACTTTTTTTTGTTCTTCTAGTGGATTTTTCGTACCTTCTTTGTCTGCGCTCTATCCTTTCTACTTCTTTTCCCATATATACACAACAAGTGGGAGCTAACTTACAAACACTAGTGACTTCTTTAAAATGGCAAAGCTCTACTAACTGGTTTTTAATTACCATGTCTATACAAATAGAAATTGCACTATTAACGTCTATACTCATCAACAGTAATAAAAGGCCTACAATTGGTCTTAGTGACACACATTGGTCGCTTCATAGTGTGGTGGTGACATAATTTTTTTTCGTTACCACACTTATTCCCACATACCCTTTCTTATGCTACTACACTATACTACTACTATATTATATATCTTAATAATCCTTCTCCTTTCTTAGTCATCATCATACCACCATAATATACAGCCGCTCAACTATCCCTATTAATCTCATAAATTAATATATTTCTACATATTATTTCTGGAATATATACTGCTATATATACTAACCTCACATACGTTATTACTATACTAATACACTATATTAACGCTTTGTAACTTATATACATATTTATTTTTCATACCCATTACTTTATCTCACTTCTGTTGTAATTTTCTTATCATCATCAGCTATACTAGTCCATATTAATATTACTAATACTATAAGACTCACTCAAGTTACTTATTCCTATATTCTACTCTATGTTATAATATGATTATTATCTTCTACTTAATATCTACTCACTATACCCTATTAACTCTACTATATATTCTATATAATCCAATAATAATCTAAAATTAATACTTATTAAACTATTCTTAGCCACATTATATAATATACACTCACTCTCTCTATTAACTACGTTATAATACTAAACCTCCCCTACTCTACTTACTTAACTCTATTATATATATTACCTCCTCTCGAAACTTACCATACTATTTCTTATATATTTAAACTAATACTATATGTCATATTATATTTTATCTATTTAAGCTCTATTTGTATTGTCTACATAATTCTACTATTATATATACTTATATAGTACTCCAATTCAATTCGCCTATATATATATATATCTTCCGCACTTACTAGTATATATATATATATATATATATATTATTATCATATATTACAGTGACACCTCCAGTTCCGGGCAGTAGCCCACTATTCAATGAAATGCGAAGGGCTGGCCCCCCGGAACCGTAGAGTTCCAAATTCCTCATCTTCATCCATCAGTATGTCAAACTTACTTTTATGCTCCGAGCCAGCGCAAGTCACAGCAGTTAACGGAGAGTCCATATACTCCCATTCTTCACCGATTCCGGTTCTATCTGCAACCAGGGCGTTCTCTGCGTAGTAATGCTAATTCCACTGATTTAGAGTACTGGTTAGCACCTCGCTTAAAGTGACCGCCATTATCTACACATAGCATGAACACTAGCGACTCACAAGCTACACACACACACACACACACACAGATCATTATACATCACCTAACTACCTACGATATAAAATTCCCTATATACTTATTCATCCGTACTTACGGGTAGATCTCTATATTATTATACCTATAATTCTATATTATACATGATACTATATATATATAATATACTTATTATATACATATAATCTTCCCTATTTCCTCTCACAACTTACATTTATTACTTCCATATTCGACCTAAACCCTATATAACCCCTCTTACTACTATCTATCAATTATGTTTATCTAAATAAATTCTCATATTACAATCATTATAAATATAATATATAATATTATATATATATCTAAATAGCTAATATAAATCATTGCTCACTTTCCTCTTCTATATAATATTTTCATATTCACCACGTCTTTATTTAGTGATGTTATAATATAATATCATTGTTATAGTTCATCCCTAACCATTATATTTCCCGTCTCTATTTTTACCTACTATATATCTCACTATTGCTATAGTTTACTTCCTATATATTCTCCCCTCCTGATATTACTTATAATATACTACCACGCTATTTCTATTAATTCAGTATTACTCTATATTACCTTTCTATTATAATCACTACCTTTATTATATGAATACTATCTTTGCCTTGCTATATTTACACTCAATTTTGATAACACAGGAGTAAGTCCGACTTAATAATAGTCGATATGAGAGGACAATAACATATGATCTCCATATTCTATTAGTATATTTATATATATAGGTTACTCCACCCATATCTCCGATATATATTATTTATATTATTTATATAATATATACTATATATATTAATATTATATATATATATATATAGTATGATTATAATATTAATAATGGATAAGAGCTAGTCTTAATTAACTAGTATATATATATATTATTATATACTATAATATATATTATATTTATTTTTTAATTAATATTAATATATATTATTTATTATATATTATTTAATAATATATATATTATTAATATAGATATATTATCTATATTATTATTAATTATATAAAATATTATAATAATTATATAATTTATATTAATATATATTATTTATATATTATATATGTTAAATTTTATATATATATCTATTTATAGTATAATTATATATATTAATTATATTATATAGTATATTAATAGATATATATTATATATTATATATATATATATATATATTCATATATAATAATATTTATCATTATATATATATATATTATCTCGAATAAATAGTAATACTCTCAAAGATTTTAAAGTAGTTAATATTAATATTATATATATATGATAGTATATATCTTTAATATAATGGTTTTGTTATAGTAAGTGATAAATTCTTTGAGAGATAGTAGATTTATTGATAGTAGGATTATAAGTGAGTATATATAAATGTAAGATAATGTGATAGGGGTGTGGATAAATGATAATATGTAGTAGGGATTTATATATATATTGTAAGTGATTAAGTATATAAGTTGTATAGGTAGGTATAGGTATTATACTAAGAGGTTTAACCTGAGGATGGTTATGGATATTGTAATCAAGTATTCCCGTCCCCCTTTAGGTTGGTTAAGGGTATTTAGCACACTTTGATTAAACATTTCCTTTATTGTAGAAATTAATTAGATTGTTACATAAGGTCCTTTGCAGAACGCCTATTGTTTTACACTATCTAATTCTTCACAGATGCTGTTACGCTGTAGGGAATTTCATTGTAACAGCCTCTTTCAATTTTGTATATTGTAAAGAGGGTATATTGTTTGACTGATCTGGCGTGAGAAGGGTTGTGGGTCTAGTATTGCGATCGCTGACTGCGATTTCTATGAGATGGTTGTATTTGTGTGTTATTTTTTGAACGGAGGTTTTTATTAGTTAGTAGTATTTGCCATGTAATTATAGGGTCGTCGTATGTAATCTAGATGTTTTCTGTTCTGAATTATTATTGGATTATTATTATGTTTTTATGGCAAAAAGGGATTATCTGCCAATGGGTTATTCGTATTGGTTTGTATCTGAGGACATAAATAGTATTTGGCGCCTATGGAAAGGAGGCTGGAATAGCTTTCTATGTTTATTCTATGGTTGGAGTTTTGTGT